>PVKM010010399.1:0-34988 GCA_004027735.1 Carollia perspicillata
TTCTGAATAAACTGTAAGTTGTTCTTCATTAAGTATTCTGCATAAGGAATATAGTACTTATGTACAGTTAATCTATAATGAGATAGTGCTTTATTGCACCTTACCTCATTAATAATATACTATTGACATGTCAATGAAACAAACTATGTTATCCCCCTACTAAATTTTTCTTTGTGTACAAGAAAGAGAAATGGACTCTATGGGAACAGGCCTACGTTCAAGCCTCAAATCAGACAGTGACTAGGTGTGTGATTCTAAGGTCAAACAGTGTCTCTGCTGGTAGTAATCTTGAGGTAAATGATGGCTGTTTTTTCATCACCACCACCACCACCATCATCATCATCATCATCAATGATATGAATGATGAGCTGTATTTTCTTCCCTGAGCCTATAACAAAATGCAGATTTGATAAGAATGGGCACTTCCATTATTTTTAAAGCAGTGCAGGTGGGTGTATCTAACTCACTACACATGTTAGCACATATTTAATAACATTGGTCCACTCTTGACTTGAAGTAAATGAAATGGTATATAAAGCAAAAGTTAAAACCAGGTAGGAAAAAAGAAAACCTGTAGGGAATTTATAAAACAGTTTGTAGGGTAAAAACATATGACTCTAAGCTTTTGGTTACCAAAACAAAAATAGTTTGTTTCAAAAGACCCCTTATTTTTTTGAAGCTATCACCTGAAAAAATCTCCACTACAACTCCAATAGCAAAAACTCAAAGAACTAGCTTTCTTAATATCCCTCAATAGTATACTTTAGAGCTAAATTAGTAAAATAAATTTTATAAACAGTCAACATACTATAATTCAATAGTTAACATTATTCTGTTAATTTGACACTAGCTAAACATAGGTTAATTCTACATATTGAGAAGAATGGGTTGCATGTCACACATTTATGAGTTTAATAATTTAATATATAGTAAAAATGGCTTTGAAGACATTCTAGATATGTAGCATTTTACTCTGTATTACAGAGACAAATATGTATATAAGAATTGTACCCTTTATCAAGAAATTCACTGTCAAGTGAAAGGGGAATCAAATAAAAGAAATGTAATGCAATAGTAGGAAGGGCATAATTGGAAGAAAGGAGAGAAGAACCTTGTAGCACAATTCAGGGACACCAGAGAAAAATGGGAGGGAGAAGAAGGAGCTGCTGAAGAGTAATATGTAAAATAAATCTCAGGCGATTCTGTCAATAAATTAGTTCTGAAAGTGGAATTTTATAAAGGATTGCATAGAAAAAATGTAAGAAATTTGCAAAAAATTAATTTATACAAAAGATATCCTAAATAGCAATATGAAATAAAGAACTAATTTTCTCTTGCAGCCATAATAGAGTAACAGAGATAAAAGTTAAGTGTTCATTGTGAACAACTAGGTACTGAACAGTACACATGAAGCAAAGGTCTTCAAAAATTGAACAAGAAGCAATACTTTACAGCTTAATTATCCAATCACACTACCTAGAAAGAGGCTCTGGGCCCCAGTATGCACTATGGGAGCACAAATGGACTATGGTATTCTCCATAAATTGAGGAAACAGTTAAAAATTCAGGGAGGTGAAGGAGGCTAGAGTTAGTTGGACATAGTACCAGAGAAAAGAGAATCATGCAGACAGCTTCAGAGAGCCAAGCAGGGTTGTCCTCATGTCTTCAAATCAGTACTAATCAGTATAATTACGCTACAAAAGTATGAGGTTGGGAACAAGCCATCAGAAAACAGCAGTTCAGCAAAGATCTGATAAGCTTGTAAAGCACATTGCTCAGGAAATGTGTGTGGAGGAAAGTGGGACGTTACTCATTCCGTGACTGAGAAGGACTTGCAAAGATAGCTCAACTGAAGAAGGATGAACCTACAAAAAACAAAAAGGCATTCAAAGTAGTAGGGGGAAATTAGTGAACACAGTGCCAGGACCTTCCCCTAGTCAAAATGCAATAGTTTTAAACATAGCTTCTAATAATTGTAAGTGTCTATAACATTTGAACATAATATTAACAGAAACAAGAAACTCTGCCTACATCAGCACAAAGGCATCATTTGACAAAAGAACAGCAAGATGATTTCCTCAATACAGTCAATTCAATGCAGAAATTTTTTGACATTAATTTTCATTCACTCCGTGGGGTGCTGTAGGGGAATAAAGATAGGAGAAATAATGCAGAATAAATTATATGAATATAATAGAAGAATATATAGAGAGATTGTTCTAAAAAATATGATCCCTTTCAGGGTCAGAATGCGAGGGACACTAGGGTAGCTCCTTGGAGAAATGAAGTTTTGACAGAGGCCTTTGAAACAAAAATAAGGCTTCAGCAGGATTTGGGGATAAAAGTCATTTTAAATTCAGAAAGGATCTTGAGTTAAATCTAATGTATGATGTTTAAAAAAATAACTCTGGCATGAGAAGAAAAGACTTTCTCCTGGGCATATACAGACAACTATTACTTGATATTTTTTAAAAGAAAGTGAAAGTTTTGGGGAAATGTTCAGAGAAAACTACAAAGTAGATAGATCTAGCCCAGTAATGGATGAGAAAAATCAATGTTGAAGTATGACTGCCCTGACTGGTGTGGCTTAGTAGATTGAGCTCAGGCCTCCAAACCAAAGGGTCTCTGGTTCAAATACCTGTCAGGGCACATGCCTAGGTTGCAGGCCAGTAGGCAGAGCACAAGAGGAAACCACACATTGATGTTTCTCTCCATATTTCTCCCTCCCTTTTCCCATCTAAAAATAATTGAATAAGTAAATAGATAAATAAAATCTTTCTTTAAAAAAGAAAGATGACTAAAACAAAGCAAAAGAAATTACATAAATCACAGACACTACATCATATGTGAAATGAAGCTCCTTTTAAAAAAATAAATTGTTACTTATATAATGTTTTAAATTACATTCCATTTCTATAAAAACTCAGTTGTGCATATTTTATTATAGGAAAAATGATTTCAAAGTTCCATGCATCATCCTAGCAACAGAGAAATAATTTAAATAGTCACACAATGTTTATTAATTTATGTCATAAGTATTTCTAGTTATTTAGAACATTGTTTGTCTAAAACGCATTAGACACTTGAATAAGATAGACTTCATATTTGGACCTTCTATTTTTTAACCACATTGAATGTTAGTATTGAAAGTAATAACCTTCTGTAGATCATTTAGCACTATGCTTGACATTGATATCAAAGAAGAAGTATAAGAACATTTATGGATTAAAAATGATGTGACTAGTTTTGAGTTATTTACTTAATTGAGATTAAAGAAATAAATCAAAATTTTGCTTCATTGTTCCACTACATTGCATTCTACTTGTTACAGAAGAGTTCCAACTGACTTGATATAAATTATTTTTAAGCTGAAAAATAAAAGATCATGTAAAGACTTTTTTCAGTATAAATGCACACA
This sequence comes from Carollia perspicillata, assembly GCA_004027735.1. NCBI lineage: Eukaryota > Metazoa > Chordata > Mammalia > Chiroptera > Phyllostomidae > Carollia > Carollia perspicillata. The sequence goes on from PVKM010010399.1 coordinate 3,419, forward strand.
GCTATGTGGCATTCCTTGGGTCTTCAGCTCAATATGCTCAGTTGCTATAGAAACCATTTCTAAGGAAACAGGAGGAAGAAGTATGGATATTTCTATTGCCGGCTGTGTGCCCAAAAGAAATGAATAGCAAACAATTAGTAATACTTCTCTTGCATAGGGGTGCTTGTCAACTGAATTAATGAACTGAAGAACATATACTACCAGTTGGTAGTTTGTAGTGGCTACTAGCTGCTACATGCTGGTTGTTTGTATAAATATATGTATAAACAAATGAAATTATTTTTAATGTTACATTTTATTTAATTACACATAGTAGCAATGAAGAGCTAACCACACAAGCAGATGCATTGGAAAATGACCATTTGATTTTCATTTGTTACCTCTCCCAAATTTGAGTTGAGTTGAAAGCACCAATTGGAAACAGGTTATATGTTATTATTTTATAACACAGGGAAAAGTTTGTAGAAGTTTATAAACAGAAAAAAATCTTACTCAGTTTTTCACTGTCTTGAAAAGAAGCTGAGGTTAGTGACTTGCACATAAGATATGACTTACACCTCTCTGAGAGTAATTTAAGGAGAACTGGATTAGAATTCAAGTTCCCAAACCTAAATCCAATTTCTTCCACCACAAAGTTTGCCTCAAAAATATTTTTATAGAAACAATAAAGTGAATCAAATTTATACTGAATATCTACCCCTATGCTCAATACTCAAGACTCAGAAATGAATGAGACACAAATCTTGCTTTTAAACAACTCACTTTCTAGTGTTTGCTGAAGGCCAACAGACAATTACGAGGGTCGACTGTAATAGAAGGGTCATTAGATGTAGCACACAGAGGGTCTCACCATCACAGAGCAACTACCACTTCTGCCTGCCCTGTGTCACCACAGAACCATGAGAGAGAGCTGTTAGGATCAAGTGAGAAGATAAATTCGTGTGTTTAGCTCACTCCTACCACACAGGAAATTCTTAATACATTTAATAGTTTTGCAGGAAAGAGGTTTGTGTTTTATTATAAATAACATACAATTCTGGCCTTCTAAGAATCATGTTCAATTGCCCTGTTTTGGGAACCGCTACCGTGAGTCAGAGTCACAAACACTGTCACTGGTCTCTTTCTTCGCTTTTCTTTATTTTTTCTTTGTTATTCTTTTCTTCACATATAAACACTTGTATGCTTACCTCATTCTGAACACTGAGAATCTACTGAGAATTCATTTACCCAGACTAGATCCAGGACAGTGGAACACTGTCTATGATTTTTCATCTGGAAATCTGCCTGTTGCTGTCATCTGGTTTCTGTCTATCCCTTTGTGCTGTTACATTACAGTTTTCTGTATTTTTCTGTGCTGCAGGCAGAATACCAAAAAGATCCTTTTAATGACTTTCACCCTTGAATAATCTTCTCTCTTTGACTGTGAGTGAATCCTGTAAATGTGGTATCATTCTTGTGATTATATTGACAAAAGAAGGTTATATAGGCAGACCTACTATAATCAAATGAGCCTTTTATTTTATTGTTTTATTTTATGTTAGTTTACATTATTTTATTTTATTAATGCTATTACAGTTGTCCCACTTTTTGTCCCTTAGCTCCCCTCCACACAACCTACTCCCCCGATTCCATAGTCTCCTCACCATTGTCCACGTCCATGGGTGCTTCATACATGTTTTTTGACTAATCCATTCACCTTCTTTCAATCAGTCTCCCCTCTGCCCTCCCCTCTAGCAGCTGTCAGTCTGTTCCCTCAGTCTAAGTCTCTAGTTCTGTTTTGCTCATTAGTTTATTCTGTTCATTACATTCCTCTTACAAGTGAGATCATATGGTGTTGGTCTTTTACCAATTGGCTTATTTCACTTAGCGTAATAGTCTCCAGTTCCATCCTTGCTGTAGCAAAAGGTAGGAATTCCTTCTTTCTGCTGCGTAATAAAATGAGCCCCTTAAGGCTGAGTTTTCCTGTCCCCTCTGGCAACAACAGAGGAAGTCAAAGAGATTCAAAGGATGAGAGAGATCAGACACCGGGGATGTTATCCCTTGCTAAGATGTAAGGTGTTATGGAGAAAGAACCTGAGAATGGCCTTTAAGAGTTAAAGATGCACCCAGATGAGAAAACAGGCACATAAATCCTAAAAGGGAATGGAAATGAATTCTTCTAACAAGTAGTGAGTGAGTTTAATGTAGACCCTAAACCCAGATAAGAATTGTAGCTGTACCAGAAAATCTATGTGCAAAGGGTATCTGTATTTCTGGCCTATATAATCTGTGAAAAAATACATTTGTATTTTTAAATCAGCAAGATTGCAGTAATTAGTTATGTAACAATAAAAAACTAAGACACCATACTGTCTTTGTAAGCCCTTCTCTTTAGCATCTGACTACTTTGCACCCAGTCTCCCACTTGAGATCTCATTTTTTATTAAATTGATTGGGGTGATATTGGTTAATAAAATTATATAGGTTTCAAGGGTATAGTTCTATGATACATATTGGCATATTGCATTGCATGTGCACCACTCAAAGTTAAACCTTCTGTCACCATGTATTTGATGCCCTTTACACCTCACCCTACCCCCACTGCTCTGTTACTCTGGTAACCACCATACTGTTGTCTGTGTCTATGAACTTTGTTTCTCTTATTTGTTAATTTGTTGCTTTAGGTTTTATGTCTTAATCACATGGTTCCTGGTTTTTTATGTCTGATTTATTTTGCTTGGCATGATATTCTCAAGACTGATCTACACTGTTGCAAATGGCAGCATTTCATCTTTTCTTATTGCTGAGTAGTATTCCATTTTACATATATACCACATCTTTATTCCATCAGCTATCAAGGGAGATCTCTTTATTTATATCCATCTCCCCTGGCCTGTCATATTTCAGCCACCTAGGCAGGGTTTAGATTTTGAAGTTAACATATAGCATGGTTGATTTTTTTAATGATGAAAATACAAAAATGGAATCCTCTATTAATGATAAAATAAGATTTTAAAAAATAAAAAGTGATATTTCCAAGTATTCTTAGAGGCAATTACATTAGTCCTGAGTTTAATTTGGTATCCAGATTACACTGTCAGGGTCAATAAAGTTAATGCAGTTTCTTTTAATTCTTGAATTTGAATTAAATTTATAATGTATGCCAATTTTTCTGTAGTTGTTTCAAGTTAATCATAACCAAGTTTAAAGAAAGTATGATACTTCTAAAGATTAGTAGGAACTGAATACAATTCTTTCAGATTTTCCCTATTTTTTCCATATCTTTATTTTTTATTTAAACTTTATTGTATTGTTTTACATCACTGTTTAGTCCCCTTACACCTCCTTCCCCCCAGCAATCACCACATTGTTGTCCACGTCCACAAGTTCTTTCACCTTTTTGATCAATCCCTCTACCCCCTAACCTCGGCACCCACAAGCTCTTGCCCTGCTTTCCATCTATGAGTCTGTCCTCATTTTCCTTGTTAGTTCAGTTTCTTCATTGGATTCCACATGTGAGTGAAATCATGTGGTGTTTGTCTTTCTCTGACTGGTTTATTTCACTTAGCATAATGTTCTCTAGGTTTATCCATACTGTTGCAAAGGGTAAAATGTTCTTTTATATGGCCAAGTGGAATTCCATTGTGTAAATGGCTCATAGTTTTACCCACTCATCTGCTGATGGACACTGGGCTGCTTTCATATCTTGGTGATTGTAAATAATGCTGCAATGAACACAGAGGTGCTTATGTGCTTTTGAATTAGTGTTTTGGGTCCCTTTGGATACATTTGCAGAAGTGGGATCACTGGGTCACAAAGCAGATCCATTTTAATTTTTTGAGGTATCTCCATACTGCTTTCCATAGTGTGGTAATTGTGTGTGGGGGGTATAAAGGGACTAAATGGTGATGGGAAAAAATGCCATAAAAAGAAATAAGTGGAAAGTTTCAAATAGAAATGTATAAAAGGATAAAGGATTCAAATGGCCCTCTTTTTCTGAGAAAGATTTATGTTAATAAAATATGAAAAATAATCTTTCACACAACTTTGAGACAATATGTGTTTTTATTAAAATTATTAAAAGTATATTATTCTTATTAAAATTGGACATATACAACACATTGAGGATCTTACTCTCCCCTATATCCCTAGCTGTGTATAACTTAAAAAAACAACTCTTCTCTAAAAACTTGTGGTATTTTTGGAATACTAGTTCTGTCCCAGAGTTATTATGCATATTAAAATTATCTCTCAAAAATCTAGGCACATAACATAACTTTTAACAGGAACCTAAGCAACAAAACATACAAGCAAGCAAAATATAACCAAAGACATTGAAATAGAAAAGGGGATGACAGTATCCAGAGGGGAGAGGGGAGGGAATTTCAGGGGAAAAAGGGAAGGGATTATAGGAACAAGTATAAAGGACACATGGACAAAAACTAAGGGAGGTGGAAATGGGAGGGAGGTGGGGAGAACTTTGGGGGTAGACTGGGACAGGAGTAAAAGACAGAAAACTGTACTTGAATAACAATAAAAATATATATTTTAAAAATATGAAACAAATATTTGGGCTACGAATTAAACATGGGGATAATTTTGAAATATTTTTTTCTTTTGCTTCTCTTTTCTCATAGAGGAAAGGGATAAGATTAGCTGATTAATTGTCACTCCAAAGATAGTAATTTCTTCCTTATTTAATAGCTGGTACTTTTCTAATAATCCTTTTCTAGTTTATGGTAGAGATTTATTTTTCCTAGACCCTTTTTTATTTGAAAAGTACTTTCTGATGTTAATAATATTTATTATTTATTATTATACAGGAGTTTATCTTTGAGTCACATGCTTTCTTGAAACTATTATTTTCTTAAGTTCATGTTTTAACTATTAATAATGTCTACCCAAGTCTTGAAATATAGTTGACTTAAAAAAATAACATTTCAATCTCCATGTCAGATGGATTCAGTTTGTCCACTTGACTACATGTATACTTGTATGAGGCATAGTCCCCTTTGCTTTGACCATACAACCTAGGCAGGGTCAAGAAGCATAGCAACCTTAGGAGATAAACATAAGTTCGCTTTCATTAGCATGCCAACAACAGTCAGGTTTTCTTCGCCACGTGTTTTTTTCTTAATTTTAATAAATGCCTTAACAGGAAATTTGTTTTACACTTTTACTGATTTTACTGTTAAGAGTAATGATTGGTGCAATTATCTAGGTTTACTATCTCTAGAGACTCTTAGGCATAGTGCATGCTTTGTCTGGTTTAATCTTCACAAGAGCTGCGTGCAGTGATCAAGATCAGTGTTCCCATTGTAAAGCAAGAAGGGTGAAGTATTCAAAGATCACACAATTACCAAGTAGATTTGGAACAGATAGTTTGGCCGTAGAGCCTAAATCCTAAAACTATCAGACTATAGTAAGGTCACTGTGGAAAACAATACACCAATTTCTGTTGGAGGAATAATAAGACAGTATGAGTTCTTTACATAGATATTTTAGTTTCCACTTTATTGCTGTGGAATTGAAATAGACATTATGTAATCCTTTTAAAAATAGGGGCTAATTCTTGTGGGGTTAATTAAAATAAGTATATTAAAAATATGTAAGTGAAACCCTGTTGGTTTATAAAAAAGAAGACTTCTTCAAGTATAAACTATAATGCTTATGCACCTTCAGTTATAAATATTAAATTATCTAAAAAACAAAATTTCACCCTTACTTGTTTTCAGCTGTCAACATAATAAAATTCTATTTTATTTTTTTCCATTATAGAAAGCTTGTTAGAGCACTGTAAAGAGTGACAGAGGCAATGGTATTGAAAAAAGAGATAAATTAACACTAGAGAAAATTAAACGTACCCATAGTCTAAGCAAAATGGCAAGCCACTTAAAAAATCTTCACATAAAATAAGAGCACAGATTGAAAATCAAGTAGAAAAAAAATAGTACACTTTTATAAACTTAAATCAAGAGTTGTACTTATAATCTAAAGTGTCCAAATTATATCTAGAATTTTATCCATGTACAATTATAGATTAGATCTTCATATCTTGTTTTTCAGCATTAAATCACTCTTTAGAAAGTAAAACATGGGCATTTCAGAGGAAAGAGAAGGTAAAGAGTAGAGAATAATAGGAATATAGGAATTGGTGTGTTTTCTACTCTAGTAGATCCTCTAATTCAATGCTGAGAGTTGAGAGGTTAGAGATCAAGTCTAACCATCAAGTTGTGAATTCAGGATGAGGAGGCAGACAGACCTTCAGGAAGGAAGAGACAGCCTCATATGGAGTTTGGCAGCCCAGGGAAGGTGAGAAGGACTGCCTCAGAGCATCAGCTGTTAAATTTTATGGAGAAAAATAGAAAAGTATTAACAGGAATTATAGAGACCTAGGAAAAGCTTGGAAACCTCTGTCAAAGTACATCAGGGACTTAGAACCTCGTGAGGTGCAAGAGTGTGGCTATAGTCAGAAATCAAGTATCAGAATAGGGTAAATTAGTCAACAACAAGTGAACAAGTCAAAGATAGATGAGAGAGCAATAAAATCCATAGCAAGCATCAAGCTTAGATTTCAAATATTCAAAGCTTAAGGATCACAAAAGTATTAAATGTTGTTTGGGCAGTAGCCTAGAGGCTAAAGAGAGTGTGTAGTTGGATTAAAAAAACTAAACATTTAAGGAGAGGCTAACATTTAGGTGGCATTGTGACAGACCAAAAATATAGATACACACATGTATATATACAGACACATGCACACACATGTAGACACATGTGCACATATGTAGACACACATGTATGTGTGTGCATATACCTGTCTCTCTGTGTGTATACATGCACATATATGTCTACTGGTTAATACAGACATATATATATGTATCCATATTCCAAAAAAGTGACTCCACAAAATTAGTGATACTCCCATCTTATAGACGAATCACAGAGGCTTTAATTTTCTAAAGACAAAAATCTAGTAAGTCATGGAATCAGAATGCTATGATTTTTTCATTTTCCAAGTTTCTTCTGTATTAACCAGGCAATGAAATTGTGTAACTCCGAGTCCTTAAAATTGTAGGAAAATAGCCTGGGAAATGCATGAGGATTCTGCACCAGCTTTTTGCCTTTAGCATGTCCTTACGGGAAGATAGTGAAGCACATAGGGAGAATATCATCTGACAACAAAAGTCAGAAATTAGAGTGGTGCTGTTGCCAGCCAAGGAATACCCAAGCTTGGCAGCCACAGTCAAAAGCTAGCAAAAAAACAAGGAAGAATTTACCTCTACAGGTTTCTCTGAAAGAATAGGGACATCTTGTTTTTGGACTTCTAGGTTTAAGAAGTATGACACATAAAAATAAATAAATAAATTGCAGTTCCTTTCAAGCCATTCAGTTTGTGCTACTTTGTTATGGCATCCATATATCAAAAATATATTCATAATTGTGTGATTGTTATAAAATTTTAGCACCAATGTTATCAAATCTCATGTCTTCAGAATCTGTCTTCCTCTTTTTAAATATTTTATAATTCTAGCATCTTTTCTCTCAATAGTTGATATTACATCATTAGGCCTTTCCACTCCATATTGACCTACTGTTATATACAAACACAAAAGCACATACCCAAGTCTATACGCATACCAACACATACATACTTACACATATACTAGTTATACCATCATGTGATAACTTGAATTATTCAATGTTTTGATTAATAGAGAGTTCCTACATTCAACATAAAGTCACAAATACATTTCCAAGAGTAAGTATAGATAAACATGTATTTCATGGTGAACATGACTGGTTCATTCATGGCAGATGCAGAAGTTAGATGGTCTTTCTGTGCCTCAGGGACATAATCAGAAATGCCATTATAAACTTATCAGATTTTTGCATTGTAATGGATCTATTGTTAAACACAGCTTTACAACTGATAAAATGCAAGATAGATATACTTGTAGCATGTCTGGAAAAATTGGTTTGCATACATTTCCCTTATTTGTCTTCAGGGGATGACTTAAGATAATTTGCTTAATAAAATGAGTTACCAAAATAAATAAAAATAATCAAATACATTAGCAAATCTTGTTGGCTTGACCTTCGAACTAGATTCAGAATCTAATGATTAGTCAAGACTTTATTGCTGATACCTGGTCTGAGCCATAGGCATTTCTCACCTTGACTAGGGCATCAGAGTCCTAAATGGTCTCCCTGCCCACTCCCACGAATCAATTCTCAATAGTGCAGCCAGTATATCATCTAGATTAGGTCATTTCTCTGCCCAAACCTTTGGAATAATTTTGTTTCATTCAGAATACAAGGCAAGCCTTTAGAATGGCCTAAAGTTCTTGGAATCTAATTTTGTTTTCCTCACCCTATTATCAATTTGACATCATACTTTAAAAGTCTCTCTGTTGCTTACCTGCTTTTACCACAATGGCTTCCTTGATGTTCTCAGAAAAAATGTCAAACATACATCTACCTTAATGCAGCATTGACCCAATTATTCTGTGCAAGATATTTTTCTTCCTATATTTACACACTATCTTCTTCTTCAAGATGACTTCCTCAAAGAGATCACACTTGATCATACTGTTGTTCCCCATCCAGACATTGTGATACCCAGCTCCTCCTAACAGGCTCTATTTCATCTTTTACTTATACAGGCTATCACTTTATATATTAAGGCTTTCATGTCATTCATATACATACACACATACATACATACATATATAAATTCTTTTACACACACATATATACATTCTGAAACATAACAATATCACATTCAAGCACACCATATGACATTTTAGGTGAAATGTTCAAATTACTGTCCATCTCATGTGAGACTTTTACATACCCTACCAACCACACTTATGCAGTCATTACTTCTGCTGGGCCCTGTATAATACATATATAATATAGAAGATAAATATACTTAGGGTTGTCAGGAACATATATAAAGACACATGGACAAAGCCAAAGGTGGGTAGGATTGAGGGTGGAAGGTGGGGATGAGTGGGGTGGGGGGGAATGGAGGAGGGGAAATGGAGACAACTGTACTTGAACAACAACAAAATATATATAAAAATAAAAATATACTTAGGATATACATTTAAAATATTATATGTTTATATATACAACTACATATATACTCTATATGTATACTAGAACTATACTATGCATACTTTATTATATATAGCAGGTAATAGAGAAATACAGGTTAATTTTGCTTAGTGTTTGCTGGAAATTCAGCTGTAGGAGGACATGAAGCATGTGTTTTGTTGAGTAGTGTATCACTCACACCATAAACAGAGACCAGGACATGGTGCATCCTCCATAAAATGCCTTGCTATCTGAAACATGGTTATTAAGAAAAAACATATGTTATGCTAATCTTAGATGATAACACTGTCAAGTAGTTTGAGTAATATCTTAATTATTGACATTATATAACATCTCAAAATATTGCAGATGGCTGTTCATAAAAGTGATAACTTGTCATACTAAACTACATGCTGCAAGTATAAGTAAATTTGGGAGGCAATAGTGATACCTTTTTTTCAACTTCCTATGTACAAGTGACTGACAATAGCATAAAGCATTGAGAAAAACTACATTGGTGCATAGGCAAGCCACTTGTCACCTGAGCAGAATTAGATACATAGGCCCTACCCACAGGCTGAAGACCGTGAGCTTCAGGCTTAAACATGTCTATTTAGAGATCAAATAAATATTCACTGATATTTTATCTTAATTATTTAATACTTATTTTTGAAATTTTATCTAGTTAGTCCTCATGGAACTTATTCTGGTATAAGACAGAAGGAATTGTCAAACTAACAGAATGCATTAATACAACCTATCAAATATTAAAATCTTGTCCTATCAATTCAAATCTCTCTTTTATACTTTATATCTATCATGTTTATCTTGATTTTCTATCCAATTTCCTTTTATATGCATCTTTGTAATAATATCACACTATTTTGTTACAATTTATTTTAATGTATTGCATAAAAATACAAGCTCCCTTACTGCCACACCTATTCAACATTTTCCTGGATAGTCTCTTCCAGGGAAATAGTTAAATACTTTAAAGTGACTGGATGAAATTCTAAATATTATTCCATTTTAACTTGTTTAAAATTGGTGTATACTTTTCAAATACAGTGTTTATGTAGCATTAAGGGCAAAAGTCTCATGTCTCAAATAAGGATATTGTATTGCTATTTATCTACTTTTATGGTTATTCAATAAACTTTACCTTTCAACTTTTCTCTGTATAGTTTTAAGCAGCAGTAGTATTTTTCTGTTAATTAATTAATATATTTTATCATTAGATTTTTAAGTGATAGGTATGAATTTTATGCACATGTATACATAAAGCATTTTGAGTTATTTGAGTTTAATGAAACTGCCTCTTCTGTTTCAACTTTAAAAATAACATTGAATATTGTGAGTCTTTATATTTTGTTATGGTTATAAAAGATATAATACACAGAAAAAAGGAAGATAATATAAATCCTTATGGTAAAAATAAAATAAAAATACTCAGTAAACTATAACTTGTCAATTTTTTAATCTAATAATATTGTAAATTATATCATTACATGTCTTAATTTGACACATCTTTTTATTCCTGGATAAAATACCCCCTTGTCATTTACTAGAGTTTTATTAATATTATATGGCATCATATTTTAATTTAGCCTTTTATGACTATGAATGAGAAAATGAAACTCAAAACTTTTTATTTTGTAAAATTTTTGTTATCCATTGCTATTAGAGAATATTTGGATCAGGAACTCTGGTTACTGTCTGTCATAGCCCTCCCAAATGATTAGTAGAAAAAAAGAAAGTCATATCACTATGAGAAAACGATATTTTTTTCTCTTAAACTTCATTTGCCTCATGAGTTAAACAAAACCACAAAGGCTGCTTTGGTTGAGAGGATGTCTGAGAAAAACTATTTTGATCCAATTGAATAAAGCTGTCATTATACTACATAACCAGCAATTCTACAGTTCAAAAATCACAAGCAACATATTGATACCTCCATGAAGCCTCACTTTACTAATTACAAAAGGTTGCTTAGAGGGTCATATTTTTCTCAGCAAACCACAGCAACCTAAGAAATCCACCAGAGTAAGGGAACTCAGAATTACAGGCTTTCTACCTTACTTACATTTTTAGTATGGAGGTAGGATGTAAGGAGGAAATAATAGTACCTAATGATCCGCTTTAAAAACATACTAGGAGCTCTTTGTTTATCAGTTACACACTTATTCTATAGTTTGGCAGTGTCAAGGAACCTTATGAAGATTTTAGCACTGCAGTCCATTCTACTGTGGCCTACCCCACCTTTCCTTTACATGAAGAGACCAGATCAGATGTGTTTTTAAAGATTGTTTCCAGCTACTGAATGGGTTTGGTCAACAAGAAATGTCAGGAGGATACTAGAAGACAAGAGAGAAAAGAGGTTGGGTGAAGTTCCCTGGTCTCCCCCTGGTTGTTTGGCCTCGGATTGCCTGTATCCTCTTTGTAAAGGCCATGGCTTCTGTAAACTGATAGCTTTTCTCTTTAGATTCTGGGGTTTGAAAACTTCTCTTTACTTTGTACCTCTTGGCGTAGGGGTAGTAATGACATTCTGCTCCTACTAGTTCCTTTAGAATCATAATATCTCTCATCGTTTTCCTTAAATTTCATTAATATCTTTGTAAATAACTTCTCTATTAAACTCTTCCCAAATATTCAATTGGAGAGTGCTATCTGTTCTCTGATTTGGCCCTGACCAACGCAGTGGGTGATCGTATTGGAAAATGCCAACATGTACCTTGTAAATAATTTATTACCAGAACTAAAATAATTAGCAAAGCAAGTAAAACTAGGAGGAGACTGAGAGAATTGGAGAAGGTAAAAAATCATCAAAGAGTGTTTGCTGTGGTAGTAAGGAGATGGGAAAAATGGAATGTGACAAATTTTTTTTCATAAAGAGCAAGCTTAGGGTTTGATTTGCTACAAATGTAGATTTCCTGACTATTTCTAAGGGACTAATTGTGTGAACATAGAAGGTGTACTCAGTTGCATTTACTAAGAAACTTACATGTGACAAGTGATGCATTAAGCATTGTTGATAAGTCATACTAGTTATACAAAAGGCTTTCACTTGTAGAAGTACAAGGATATTTCATTTAAATTTATAATTTGGTTGTGGGCCAGGACCCTGGTTGGGGGCAGGTTCCTGAGAGAGGCAACCAAATTAATGTTTCTTTTACACATCAATGTTTCTCACCCTCTCTTTAGCCTTCCCTGCCCCTCTCTCTAAAAATAAATAAAATCTTTTAAAAATTATAGTTTAACTTAATGTATTTCTTAGAAACTTTGTAAAGAAAATCATACCCTACTAAACATACTAAATATGATGATTTGGTCTTTCATATTACTGAGTTGCCAGACATAAATTACACACCTAAAATTTAATAAGATATACATGTTTCTTATAAAGCATACATGTACAACCACAACAAACACATACAAAACAATTTCTTATTGAATGAAAATTAACCTCACTGCCACAGTTATACTTCAAATTCTACAAGACAGAGCTTCTTTAAATAATGAAAAATCTTTTTTTTCTGCTAAGTATAGTTCATTAAACCCTTTTTTGCATGCTTCCAAATTTGATAGCAATTACAAGAGAAAATTAGTGATTTCTAAAGTGCTTTAAAGTAAGAACAGTTATCTAAGAAAAGTGGCTTTTCGTTAATTATTTAAAATTCACACACGTAATATTATCTTGTTTCAATATTTATGTGTTATTTTGTTAAATAAAAGACATATTTAATTTATATTCTGAGATATATTCATGAAGGCATCACAGCTTTGACTTAAGAAATGATAAACTGCACCATGTAGGATGGGAAAACCCAACAAGTTTCCCTTCATTTCTGCATCTTTCCCATTAAAAAAATAAAATACCACTACTAGAAAGTGTTACGTTGTATTCAACCTGGCCAACAAGCTATTTCAAGAAATGAGAATACAAGTTATTCCTAAACTTTGAAAGATCCATTGTGATGAATTGAACTAGTTCAGTTTCTGATTGCTTGCCAGCAGTATAGCCATCTCCCACAAACTCCTCTATTGATATGGTAGCCTTTGTGGCAGTGCATAAAGAATAACCATCTGTGTCTGGTACAACAGCAGGTGCCATCTTCATTGACTGGCTGCCGCTCTGATTACAAAGAGGCTGTTTAGAGCACCTGGTGGCTACAACAGGCTCTTTCTTCTCTGTAGAAAAGAAACTCATTTCGGAAAGTTTATTGAACTGAAACCGAGAAACTCACCAGAAACCATCGGCGGACGAGGGACTGGAATGGACTCCGGTAAAGACAAAGTAAGAGATCTAGTGAAGGGAAGCCTCGGGACGACAGCAGCAGATTCCCAGTCATGCACACTAGGCTGAAGGTCCCATTGGGACCGCTCTGAAGAAGTTCTGAACTCTTCTTTTAGATCAGATGTTGAAGTCACATGATTTGTAAAATGCGTCCAATCTGGCATAAATCCAGACATGGGGAAAGAGGCCTGCATTGGAAGTGACTGAGTTGGTGAAATGGTATATATTGCAACATTAGAGGTTGCTCCTAAAATATCAGACATCGAAGCTACGTATGGTGGAGGGTTGTTTTTGAGGTCATTTGAATGTGCAGATGCTGAATGACTTTGTAAATTTAATGCAAAATTCAGAGAACTATCACTTGTGAGAAGCTCGAACTGTCGTTGAGATTCTTTACTCTTTTTCATGCCCAATAAATTATCTTGATTCAGTACCTCCGTGTGACCCATAGTTATACCATGTTGTCCTATTTTCAATATTCTAAAAATGTTTCTTGATAGCAGTGGATCATTAGTAGTCAGTTTGGAAGTCAAATCAGAACGCATCAGGTCAAAAAAATCAGTTTGTGAAGGGACAATGGATAAACCAGTCCTATCCAAACATAAATCGACATCAAAATTACTTGATAGGGTAATGGCTTCCTCTAAGGATGAGGATAAAATTATTCCTTTTGTACTCTTTTTAGACAAAAATAAAGATGACAGTTCTGTGAATGCCACTGGTGGTGTTATTTCAGTAGCAGAAGAAAGCAAATGCCCAGAAGTGATAGTTTGAGTTCCCATTAGTGCACACCAGCTGCTTAATATCTCTGAGTTCATCCCGAATGTCTCATAAAAATGGGACTGTTTGCTATGCAAAACTTGATCTGAGAATTTATGAGAGGATTTTATTTCAGTCATAGAACATGTTGCACATGTTTGGCTTAATTCACTTAAGGAATCAGCAGTTTGTGATTTGGTGTTTGTGAGTCTCTGGTTGCTAGATGCTTCAGTAATAATCTGATATTCACTGGGATTGGAGGCTTGTGTAGTGAATCTGTGCAGAGTTGATGAGTTTAAGAAGGCTACCTGTTTAGAGATAATTATCTTAGCAGGAGAAATAGGAGACATTGAGGAGCCCAGCCATCTCCAGTACTCTCTTCTTGAAATTAAGGAAACAGCTGAATATTCTTCAGTATCCTCTTGAGCCCCCCTGGAGACAATTGGAGGTATGCTTGTGGAAGCAGTTGTGAGAAGGAATCCAGGGGAGAGGAATGAGTGCCTAACTGAATATCAGCCCCTGGAATGCCTCTAATTACTGAACTCATTGTGGTAGCAGATAAGGCAACAGTCTGATCATTGTCAAATAATAAAGATTGTGTAGGAAAAATAAAATCTGTCAGTGAGGAACAGATGATAAATGAGGTCCTCTCTTCCCTGTCGAGGAAAAAGAATCCTGGTGTGACAGCTGAAGTTTGTGTAGGCACACGTGGTACTGATGTTGTGCCTCGGACAATTTGCGTTGGATCATGAACATCAAAATTCAGAAACTGAGAAGAGGAAGCATCTGTGGAGGAAGAAAGACTGTATTTTGCTGAAAGCTGTCTAGTAGAAATCAGTTCTTCCAACAAATAGTTTTCAAAGGATATACCGATACTTAATACTGGTAAATCAGCAGTTGAGAAAATATCATGCTTGAAAATGTCTGTCTCTTTTGAACCTTCAGAGAAGAAAAAGCCAAATTTAAAAAACAAAGGAAGAAGAAGAAATGAATTAAAAACAAACAACCTTGGCCCTGGGCTGACTCTTCTGCAAATTACACTGCCATGTCACAACAGTTATGTGCAGACAAATGTGGGTCTGTCAATCACACTGCATGTAACACTATCTGAGAAAGTTTAATGACTGCACAATCCTTATGCACATTCCATGGGAGGGCCGAAGTCAGAACAGATGGGGTTAGGTAGAATGGACATATCATAAACGACATGTAAATGACTCCTTGGAATTGTAAAACATGATAATTTACTACTCTGTCATCGATAGAATCAATGACTATTTAACCTATTGGGTTAAGAATGTTAGAAAATATCATTTTATTTTCTAAATAGGCAAAATATTCTGTATATTTAAATTACATCATATTCTATTTTAATTTAATTCTTGAAAGAAGAGAATATGCAGGCAAAAAATAGAGCAGTCAGCCTTTCTGTTTATATCAGCCTTTAAAAATATTCTCCTTAATAAATATCTGGTTAAGGGCTATAATTCTCATTCTAATTGTTCTGAATGACACTGACTCTACAAAGAATGACTGTATAATCTAACATATACTATATTGTTTAAAATATGGCATTATGGGATTTAGTAAATTAAATAATAAGACATTACAACATACTCAATTTATCAAAATACTTCATAAGAATTGAAAACAGATTTTTAAAAATCTGTTGAAATTGAAAACAATATTTTTTAATAAATTGATAGGTATAGAAATTTACATATAACATTTAAAGACTATGAATAAACACAATGAAGGAAATAGTACAAAGCCATTGAAATAAGTTTTACTGATTATTAAAACAAAATAAGCTAAAATTGGGTGTCCTGTTATCTACCCAAATTTATATTTCAGAATAAAGACTATTGAACTTTTTGTACTCTTTTAGAAAGAGTATTTATTACCAAAGTCTATCGATGTCCTTAAAACAAAACTTAAAAAGTAACATATAACCAATAAGAATTCTAAGATGATTTTGTGTTTCTGATATATTATGTACTATAGAAAAATTAAAATAAGTCAGAAAATAAGTTTCAGTACACATCTTTTTCAAATACAAACATCTCCATATCTTACTCTCATGTACTTACCTTGATCAACTGAATGAGTCTTCATTATAGTCCATAGTTTTGTGGTCCCTGGAGATGGAAAGCTACTGACTAAAGTCACAGAAGAGGGCACCATATATGTTTGTGTAGAAATGGCATCTGTTCTTTGAGAGGAGGAAGGTAAACAGCTAGCTCTCCTTATTTCATCACCACAAAGAAATCCAGTGGAGCAGGCCTGCAAACAATAATCGCCTTAGTTAAACGCACAGTTTTCCTTCTTTTTTAATTCCTGAGAAATAACTTTTTAAGTCAGTTTTGAAGTCATTTGCATTTTTATAGTCATTAAATAGCTCAATGCATCCCCTTATATAATTTGAAAATAAAATTTGTACAGTAAATTTTATGTATATTTCAAAATTAATTCATCCTTTCAAATTTTGGTTATGCTCACTTGAATGGCTAAATTTGTTCTTAATTCCTTTGATTTTAAGTCAAAGTACTGCTTCATATTTGCCTTGAGGATACTTTTTCCAAAAAAAAAATTGTATGTATGGGAGTCAATCTAAATCTAGTGGCTCTTTTAAAAATTATAAGCATTTTTGGCTCTAAATGTCATATTTATTTGGAAGATTATATAAAATTCAGTGTCTACATTGGATAGCTTAAAAACATTTTCTCATGATGTTCAAATTATTTTAATTTGTAGTGCTTTATAAGCAATATTCTTTATATGTTTTTTTAGTTTGATATGAATAGCCTATTTCTGCCATATACTTATAAAACAATTTCTACATAAAGAAATTGGTTTTAGTTTAGAGGAAAGAAAATTGTGACGTGCATAAATAAGCACAAATGGATCAGAGTATTCTCCTTTAAATAAACAGTTAAACATTAGTTATACTATTTGAAGTAATTTAAACTTTAAGAAAATACAATTCAAATATATTTTAAAATACAAATACATGCCTATTTCCTAACACTAAAGATGTATTCAATAGTTATCGGGCTTCAGTGTTTTACTCTTTGTCCAAGATGGTATCTAATTTGTACAAAATGTAACTTTGCCTTAGATATTTTTTCTTTTTTGTTTAACAGTTAAATATTATTTAGTCACTTTCAAATCACACCTGAAAGTATTTGTGAAGGTCATAGGTTTCTTGACATTATATAACTGCTTTAGAAATCTAACACGTAGAAAATAGTAAAAAGTGAAAGTAGAAGTGATAAAAGAAATAGCAAGAAAAAATATGTCGTATGATTCCAAAGTTTAAAATCAAGAGATTTGTCCTTTTCTCCATTTCAGGGTAAGTAGCAAGCCCTGGAAAGATGACAGATTAATAAAAACACACATGATACTAGGATAGAGGCCAAAATGTCAATATGCTAGTTTACAATGAAAACGTAGCTGTTGGAGAGCTCATAAGAATTCGCCTGTCATGGTCAGCATTTCCTAGTGAATACAATAGAAGCTGTTACTAAACTACCTTGAGAAATCCCTACCGCAGGATGAAGGGATCTTCAAAGGCCCACAGTCAACAAGTTCTCTTTGTATCAGCATGGCTACACAAAAGTCACAGGTTTCCTTGACATGCATTATACCAGAACATATAAACCTAGGTGATTTGAATGCTTAAGGACATCAGACTAAGATATTGCCATCAGAATTGTCTGGAGTACATGATGCACACTGATTTAAAGTCTCCTTATACAACTTTACATTGACCCTCCCCACACTTGTCCCCATGATGCTGATGTGTTCTCTAACAGTGTTGATTATTACATCATTGCATATGCTGAATCCTTCATTGCTCCAGGTGACAAGAAGAGCAGCCATGAAGCCACACGTTTTCTTTCCTATGTTGCATATCTAGGCTCACAGCCATAATGAGGTATTCTTAGCGGTTAACTCTCGAAGGTGAATTTATTTTCCTAGTTTTGAGCTTCATAAAAAACATCTTGTCATATTTCCAAGTACTATAAACTCAAATCATATATTTAAGTTTGTTGGCACATATATGTGTATATACTATATACATACATAATACATATATAGGGGTGGTCAAAGTAGGTTTATATAATACAAATAAATACAATAATTAATAAATGAATAATAATACAAGAATAAACTGTGTTTCGTGTACTCACAACTATAAATTTACTTTTGCCACCCCCTTGTATATACGTATACATGCATATGGGTGGGCTAAAGTAGGTTTACACTTGTTCATATGGATACAAACATGCAGATTATGATGATTGAAATAGCTTTATTAACCCAAAGAATGTCACGTACAACTGTAAACCTACTTTTGCTTACTGCTGTTTGTGTGTGTACATGTATGTATATATACACATATATGTCAACACACTTTATTATAGACAAACTTCTATATTTTTCCTTAGTTAAATATCCAGCTGCATGTTCAATAATCCCATTTACTTTTCTTTGTGGAATAAATGTCTCAATGACTCTTGTGTTTATGTGTGACCATGTGACTTACTTCTAATCAATAAAATGTGAGTGGTCAAGAAATGTGCCATTTTCGGATTGACCCAAAAGAATCTTCTATGTGTGACCCTCCAGTTTCTTCCCCTATGTGGTGACCCACATGTCACCACATATGGATAGGGAAACCATAGAAGGAAGCAGCCCAGGCCCCCAAATCTCCATCTGAAGGAGGGTAACTGAAATCAGAAGCATTCACTTGAATTTCATGTAAATAAAAAATAAATTACATTAAGCTAGAGCTTAATATAATAAATGAATATCAATAAAATTTGGAGGTTATTGTTGTGCATTTGCTGCAGCCCTAACTAAAATACCACACTATCTCACATGGTCTTCTTGAAAATATTCTTTTTTGCAAAAAAATTAAATAAAAAAATGATTGGGCATTTCCTTTTCCATAACTGCTTGATTACACTGAAAAAATATAGGCATTTAAAATATTTAGCTTTGGTTTCATTTACTAAACTTTTAATTTTACATATTTTTTCTTAACCTTGCGCTTACCATAGCTTACTTATTTTATCAATATACCTCCTATTCACTTATTCATTCATCTGTCAAATATGTATTATTTACCATGAATAGCATAATGACTAACTGATATTTATTAAGACCAAATATATGCCAAGATGATTACAGTAATTTCTATAAAACTTCATAACTTTAAAAATGTATTTTTTCTTTCTAAATCTATATGTGAGGAAAATAATGCAAATAAAATCTTTCAAGCCAGAGCTGTATGAAAATATGATCATCTTTTCCATGGACATTGTGTAGCCCTTTATGTCTTCACTCAACAAATATTTATTAATGTCTAAGTGTGACTATTATTAAGAACTAGGAGTAAACTAGTCAACAAAATAAGAAAAGTCCTACCATCACATAGCTTGTACTGTAGTAAAGGATTCAAAATTATTGATTAATAACAATTAGCAATAAGTGGCTTAAAGGCGTGATTTTGCAAGATAAATAATAAGGAAAAATAGGGAGGGCTCTCTGGGAAGAAGCAGTCAGCAGAATCTTCTGTGATCAGGGATCTACATTAATCTGAATATCTGAGGACAAAGCATTCAAGGCAAACAAACTGGTACTACAAAGTCGCTGGGGCAAGAACATGCTTTGTATATGAGCAACAGCAAGGTGGGCAGCATGGATAAAGAGAGTAAGGACAGGTCATCAATGGATAGCAGTGAGGTCATAGACATGGCCCGGGACAAGATCACATAGGATGATGTTCTAGCTCACTTGTTTATAGTTGAATTTGGAATGAATTCTGAAAGTGATGGGAAGTCCTTGGAATATTTAATATTTAGAATAGGAAAATGATATGGCTTGATTTATATTATAAAAAGTTTACATTAATGCTATGTAGATAATAGACTCTTAAGGAAGTTTGGAGTGGAGGAAAGAATGAACGACAGGATACTAGTTGGAAGCTAGCAGTTGTCTAGGTAAAAGGCAAAAAATAGATTGGCCTGGAGTGAAAATGGTGAATATAGTGAGTAAAGGTTACTTTTGAGATATTTTTGGGAGGCAGAGCCTATGACATATGTTAATATACCAGATGTTTGGAGTGAGAAAAAAAGTTTAATAAATAATTCCTAGGTTTTGTTCCTGTCATTGGATGAAGTAGATGTGCCTCTTACTAATTTGAAGAACAGTGGTGAACTCCGATTAGGAACTGGAAGATCAAGATTTCTGTTTAAACTCTCTAAATTTGAGTAGCTTACAAGTTATCTAAATATGAATGTAGAATAGGAAATTGAAGATGTGAGTCTCTCAAAAGAAAGAATTACCCTTAAATTATTTCATGAGGTGAAAAGTATAATTTAAATGAAACCAGTGTTATTTCATAGCCCTTTTCTCTAATCTGTCATCATAGAACCAGAAAATGGGAAAGCCAGGATGCCCAGGTGGGAAACAAGGCTTCCCAACCACACTCACAATCGATGTGCTATATTTTTTATGGTGTATCATATGCTATAAACAGTTCCACTCTATAGTCGATTATTTTAGATATGAAAATTAAAACATTCTTCTTTTTTAACATCCTCTTTAAAAAACATACTATCAATTAAATTTAATGACCACCAATAATGAACTACAATCTGGGCAAAACAGTGTCTATTATTAACAGGAGTTTACCACCCTGTGGCTTAGTATTTTTAATTCAATTGATGGTAATATTTGAAGACATAATGTTGTACTTTAACTGAATTTTCTACTTGAAATGATGAGTCTGTAATGCAGTGAAAAGAAACCCAAGTAGTCACAGCCAGTTTCATATCAATCTAATTTTGTTGTTTAAACTACTTTCCTCGGAACTGATGGGCCAAATTTACTCTGGATGTCCAACATTTTGGTGTCTCTGGGCCACACTGGAAGAAGAAGTGCTGTCTTGGGCCACACATTAAATACACAAATATTGATGAAAACTGATAAGAAAAAAAAAAGGTTTTAAGTAAATTTACAATTTTGTGTTGGGCCACACTCATAGCCATCCTGGGCCTTATCCAGCCCATGGGCTGCAGGTTGGACACCCCTGCTTAAAGTTTACTAAAATAATCTACGGCTTGGTTTTTCCACACTATTTATCAGATTATGTATTATTAATACTTTTATTGTTTATGTAGGAAACTATATGCATAATTTGTGGGTTTCATTGCAAATGAAAATATGAATCATATTTGAAAAATGGTTAAATTTTTTAGTCAGCATAAGCAGGATATTAGACTAAATATGTGTTAGTGTGAGGGGAGGGTCTGCTATGGCAGGATCTTATGCAACTCACAGGGCTCACATCGACAATATTGGCCTGCTTGTATATACTATTTTGCCAGACTATATAACATTGGATATACATGCCAGTATCTTGATGCCCTTTGTGAATTTGTTCAGGGTGATATTTGCCTTCTGAAACTGAAATGCCATTTTGACAATCAGAAGTAACAGTTCAGATGGTTGGTATGCTAAATTCATGACATGGTGTTCCTTGAAGAATTACAAAGGAAATATTAGGCAAAGGAATGAAGATAAAGTAATCAAGCAAGTCAGTTTCTAAATACAGGCTTAGTTACCCTATCAATTACAGTTCTTAGAAGCAATAAACTCTTCTCAGGTTCCTAGACATATGACTTTTCAATTTATGCTAATTGGAATTATCATGTTTCATTAGGAAAGGTTCATTAAACTAAAGTTCTCTTTGAATAATCTCTGTTTTTTGGCAAACTCTTGCATTATTTACATCATTTTTAATTCTATGAAAATTCCACTACATAAATTTTACTACATAAAATTCTCAGAACACAAGTTGCAAATCACAGTCCAGGCATAAGACCATTAACCAATAGTTCATATCTGGCTTGTACGTTTCTTCCATAACTTTGTGGTTATAAGGGGGAAAAATTGCAAGGTGAATCTTTGCACCCATCATGTATATGGTGGGCAGAGCTACAAATTTTAAGATAGCCCTCAAGATTTCATGCCCATCACAACCTTCTACTCCCCACCCTCCCGCCTACCAGTGTATAGGCCCTGCATAACACATGATGAACTTTGTCCCATGGGGAGGTTAGGCGATGTTATGTGGTGCAGTTGACCTTAAGAAAAGGAGATGGGATACTGTAGAGAGCAGGACCTGAAGCCATGTTTAGAGCGTGCCCTGCAGAACAATGACTTGGGGATGATACAGCCCCCCCACACACATGCACAGGAGAGTGCGGCAGGTAATATGTTCTTATCTGAAGGGTAACACCACCCTCTCAGAGCATGCACGGTAGAGCAACATCAACCACATATGTCTATCTATTGAGGTCGCAAAAACAACATATGTCTATCAGATCTGATGTAAATATGCACCTATCAAAGGCCAATGCATTCAACAAGTGCCTGTCAGGACTGAGGAGAGCAGCATGTGCTTATCCAAATTAAGAAAAACATGTTTATGTGAACTTGTGCAAAGTCAACAGGACTTTTCAACCAAAAGAAGAATAAAAGCAGAGGACTTCAGACCACAGGCGACGCATCCAGAGAGCAAGTCACTATGAGACATCCTGCACGTTTCACCTCTGGAGAGAAAGCCATGCACCGCACTTCTGACCTCTGGCTCTTCCTCACGCCCCTGTTGCCTGTTAGACCGGACCTGATTTGGGTCCTGGGACTGGGTTGGTTAATCCCCCAATTCTCTTATGTGGTGCTATTACTGATTGTTTCTGAGTGATTATTACTGTTATTAGGTCGGTATGGATTTGAATTGAATCTGCATTAACAGAAGCTGAGTAAATAGCAGAGCTGCCTGTGTTTGCTCCTGTTATTTCTTGGTACTGGTGTTGTTTGTAGGACTGGTGGTCATATAGGCGGCTCAATGCTTTGCGCTTGTAGGGCCTGGCCTTGGTCAGACAACCGAAGTAGGAATCAAAGCCTGGCTTATAGGAAGTGCCATACCATGAAAAATACACTGGTGACACATACACCCTTTAAAACCAGAGTTTTCTCTGGCTGTTCACAGAGGAGGAAGTCAGAGAATTGAGCTACTTGAAGGATTTGAATCCTATTGCTGGTTTAAAGATAGAAGGGGCCAAACAGCAAAAAATTCAGGTGACCTACAGGAGTTGAGAGCAGCCCCCAGCTACAACCAGCAAGGCAATGAGCAATTCAGACCCACAACGAACCAAAGATAATCATTGAGTTGGATTCTGCCAATGACAGAACAGATCCTGGAAGTAGATTTTTCCTATCCCACAGAGAAAAATTTTAACCCCACTGACACGTTGATCTCAGCCTGAGCAGAGAAGCCTGAGAAGTTAGCCACACCATGTCTTGATTTTGGAGTTACAGAACTAGTAGCTATCAAATGAATGTAGTAACCTGCTACATTTCAGCCTGCTAAATTTGTAGTAATATGTTACGCAGCGATAGAAACTAATACACTGTCCCACCAGGCTCGACAACAGTAAATACCAAGAAATGGGGTCCTATCCAGTTTTGGAGCCAATGCTCATCATGTAAGGCAGTGTATTAAGAATCCTATCACCAAAAGGTGGTGGTGTCTGTAATTTTTGTTTCAGTCTGTCCTGGATGTTTGTGGCCTCATTTCCATTGCTTCTTCCCTCCTCGTCCTTGCCTTGTGTGGATGGAGACCTGACTGGCTCTCCAGGCTGCACTTCCTGGGGTTTTGTATAAGCTGGCTCCTACCAGTGCAGGCACTAGTATCACAGTGAAGAATGAAGCAAGGGAGAAAGCAAGGCATTCTTACTCCTGCCTGTATGCACAGGTGATGTCTCAGACAGCATCTGTGCTCCTCTGCTCCAATCCTGCATCTTTCAGAGGAGTTGTGTCCGTGGATACTGTTCCCTTTTTCTTCCTGGGCTGCCTTGAGTGGTTTCATGCTGTTGCTGATCTCTGTTTACCTCACTGTCCTCTGTTTAGGTCTCTGCTCTTTTGCCTCTGTAACCAATTCCGTCTATTATAAACACTATAAACTGTTTCTGTTTTCCTGATTAAGACACTAACTGCTTCAGTGTTGCTGTCCTATGAAGGGTACTTGGAAGATTCTGTATGCAGTTATCTAGCTTGATGGGAGACGAAAGGTAAAGCAGATGTCAACCTGAAAGCAGGAGTACTCTTTTGAAGATTGAGATCATTGACCTTCAATAATATTTTTTAAAAATCAATATTAATGACCAGAGATCAAATGTTAAGAATGCTTTGGTGTAAAATACATAATATTGAGGTGCTTTGTGCTATATAACTAGGTAATATACACATTTTTAGTTTTAGTTTTTCTAGAATTTCTTATATACAATCAATACATATATTTCATTTCGATAATTAGATTTGTTAATTGCATGATGTCTGTATATCAACTTGACATATATGTCTGTATCAGGTTACTAAAAGTGTCTGCAGACAGCAACATAATCTGAGCCTGCAGCCTTATCTTCCCTCTTGTTCCCACCACACGAACATGCCCCACTCACATCGTCTCCTCTTCGCGATCCCAAACGGGGCAGGTCTTTTCCTCTTCATGACCCTCCCATATGTTGATGCCTCTGCTAGCATTTCCATAATCTCACTTTTCCCTTGGCTTATTTCTTTTCATTTCTCTGGTTCTAACACAAATGCCTCCTCCTTAGAGAGAACTTCTCTGCCATTTACCTTATTTTCCTCTGACAGTAACTTTTTCTTTTCCTTCAAACACTAATTCCAGTTTGAATTACATTTTTGTTTTTCTGGCATCTTAATTTATATGTTTTTCCTGGTATCCTACAATCACTACTAGGCAGAAGCCTATGTCCACTCCCTTCTGTACTCTACTCAGCAAACTGTTGGTTTGCTTCTTGCCATTTAGTGTTTAATGAACGAATGTATAAGTAAAGGTCACAAAATTCTTTGTATACACTATGTAGTTGAGCTTGCAAAATATAAGCATTTTCAAGCACAACTGGTTTAACTGCTGTTTGAAGCACAAAATGACCCTACACATTTTTTTTAAGAAAAGCAAGCAACCAAGTATGAGAGTTTAATAGTCCTGCCTTATAGAATGATTAAATTAATTCTGAAAATAAAGGCCAAATTCATGGGAATGGGGTATGTTGAGACCACAGATGACAGATAACAAAAGAAGTATAATTAGTACTATTATACTTTTTCTTTGTGTTTTCTACATTTTAGGTCGGGGGTGGGGAGAGTCTCCTTTGCTAGAGTTTCTTGCTAAGGAATGCTTAAACCTGCTGAACGGATGGACTATGAAGAATGGGTAAATTACTTGAAATTTTAAGAACTGGACAGTTAAGTATGTTCATAATCATTTGGTAACACCACATACACCATAGCCAAACATTTGTGAAGTAGTTTCTGGTCTCTCGGTACTGATAAAAATAGAGTCCTGAGTGAGTTTTCTGACTAGCAAGTTACTAGAGGGGGAGTAGAAGCTGGTGGAAGAACAGGTCCCATTGCTTCTTCTGCCGGGTGAAGTTCCAGGTGGTGACTGGGTATTGAGATATGGAATATCAAGGATTCCAGATTCCACAAGGTTGTGCCCCTAGGCCCCCAAAGCTGCTCTGCATGACAGCTCTGACACTTTTTAGGATAATTATTGTAAGCCAAAGAAGACTTCTGGGGAAAAGGCTCACAGGTCAAAACTGTCCTCCCCGCTTCCTTCCTTTCTCCTTCCCTCTCTCCCTTGTCTTCTCAGCCTTCTCTGTCTTCTCCTTCCCCTCTCCCTCCACCATCTTCCACCTCCGAACAACAACTCTTCCCCCTCCTCTTTCTTCTCCTCCCTCTTTTTCTGAGAGAATAATTCCACAGATATTTCTCTGTGATACACAAGGAGTTGAATAGGCAAGGGCAAGTTTAGAGATTGAGAGACCTCCAAGCACCTCAAAGACTTCTGCTAAAGCCCAAGTGAAGATGAAATTCTACCCTTCTTGAAAAACTCCATTAGACAGTAAATTTACATTTTGAAACAGGAGGCTGGTGAAGTTACTTAAACTTCTATGCCTTGAAGTCTGTTGATTGTTTACATGATCAAACCTTACACAGTCTCACATGAACCTTGTGATCTAAAAAAGATATAGCTTAGGCATTCAACATCCAAGAGCAGAAGCCTCCTCACATAGTTTTCTGGACATGACAGGGCTCCAGGAGCCGATGGTGATCATATAAACTGTTCTGTGGAGGATTTGAATGAACATACCTGGGGAGTAAATCTGATTTATGCATATCTTCTTTACAAAGAGACTGTTTGAATGAATGTATGTCGATAGTTCTCCAGATGACAGGTATTATTCCTCTGCCTAGGCTGTGTGTGCACTAAAGTTAAATGGAGATCGTTGTATTTATTTTCTAGCTCAAGCATCCACCAAAAAGGTGGCCAAGTTCTCAAGACTCATATAAT
This sequence comes from Carollia perspicillata, assembly GCA_004027735.1. Lineage (NCBI taxonomy): Eukaryota > Metazoa > Chordata > Mammalia > Chiroptera > Phyllostomidae > Carollia > Carollia perspicillata. The sequence continues at coordinate 30,004 of PVKM010010399.1, forward strand.
GCTAGTATTTTTTTCTTCGTGATGACTTGCCAGCAAACAACAGGTATTTCCATTCCCCCAATGTGCATTTATTTCTCTTCTTCTTTTAGGAAAGATGTCACTAAATTGGCTACCCGTTTGGCTACCCATTTCTTGGATCTGATGCATCATCATCATCATCATCATCATCATCATCATGTCTCTCTCTCAAGTTAAAACAAATTCATCTAGAATGACTTCTGAAAATCCTTCTATTGTCCTGTTTTATATTAAGCTTGGCAATGTGATCCTATTATATTAAATCCTAGGTTAGCCACAACATTCTGTCATGAAAAGTTTTGAATGCCCCTTCCTATGGGAATATGCCAATGATTTATCTCTGGAAACAATGATGATATATAGCCAATCGTCATTCAAAATCCTTTCAGGAAGGTTGGTTAGTTATAGATCCAAATCAAATGATGTTAATGATGAGCAATAAAATCCTAGACCATGAACAAAAGCTATTGGTCTATAATTCCAAGAAACCATGTAAAACCTGAGGAACACTGAGCATCTGAAATTTCCCTCAAGGTAGAAGCATGGCAGCTGCACCAAAGTTTTATGGTGTGAAGCCCGTATAACTGACATGAGCATTCTCTGGTATCTGATGATGAGCTCTCCACTTTCTTGAAATGAGGCTTCTACTTTCTTGGAAAATAACTATTTCCTTCATTGAATTTGGCTACCAGATTTTAAGGGGTTTTCTTTGGTGGAGATGTCTCTGAAAAAACAAGTTAATTGCTTTTCTAGACAATTCTAATTTTCAGGGACAACTTCTAGTGGACCAAGAATGGATGAAGATTTTGAGGACTGGACTGAATCAGAGTTACTTTTCTGATCTGGCCAATGAAAGATGCTGTAAGAAAAGGAGGTGGAAAGCATAGCACAGGGGAAAATCCAAGGTTAACATTGAGACAAATGTTCAGACAACAGATATTACAATAGTCGATTGATGAGGCAAGAGGTCAAAAGACATTGTTTTATAGGCAAGCCCTCAGAAGTATATTTACTAAGTGCAGGATATGTGCCAGAGTTATTTTTTAAAATAAAAAGTGAAGCCAGGTCATTCTTCAGCTTAAAAAATTGTTGGTAGGTTCCAATTCTTTCCAGGAAAAAGAAGAAATGCTTTAGCCTTGCATACAAAGCCGCTGGCCATTTCTCAAAACTCATTCTTGTTTTTTACCACTTTTTCACATAGAATATGCTACTTCCTATTTCACACATGTTGTTTTCCTTCTTGAATCCTACCGCTGACCCATATTACTACACATATTACCACCCTGAACCTTCACAACCTGAGTACTCAACTTTTTTGATTTAGCTAAACACTTTCCTGAAATCCTGTGTGCTCCATATTTTTTAAAATATGTTACTACTGTGCTTTCATGAAATCTATCATATTGTGATTACTGTTTGACATGTTTTACAGTTCTAGTGTTCTACAGCTTTTTAAGAACAAAATTAGTCCTTAAGTATCCATCTCAGTGTGAGATCAGTAAATACTCTCTTGGGAAGCTGTGGTCTCAGGCTCTCTATGTTTGCTGGCTTCATATTGGGTTGAAAGAAAAGAGTAATATTTCTATTGAGCTGGAAACCCAAGAACCATTGATTTAGTCAGCTCACATTGATTAGAAATGCTGGACTGGATCTTGACACAAGATCTTTGTATTTGTTTCAGTTGAAGATCACAGGTGACTTATTAAGAAGCCTATAGAGTATGATGAAGTCATAATTTGAGAACCAAATTTTAATTACTACAGGTAAGATATAATTTAATAAATAAGTTACATATTTCCAAATGAATTATACATTCAAATTGCTCAGAACAATGTATATGAATAGCATATTTCTAATATATTTATAATAAAGATATTTAAACCTTTTTATTTTTCTATACTGGTAAATGCTCTTATATATGAAAAAAAGGACAAATTACATTTTTATTATTTTGAAGTTATACATGGATTGGATTAAAAAATCCCTTTGTAATAAACTTGCTCTGTATATTTTTCTGCTGTTTTTACATTAAAAATCCCCTAAAATTCCAGATCAATTTTTAGAAATTAAACAATCCATATAGTAATAGGAAGATTATATTTTGTTAGAAAATAATAAATAGAGTACCTCTAAATTTTAAGCACTTGATAAAATATCATGTGCCTGATGTCATGTGGTTTCCATATTCTCTCCTCATTGGCATCAAGTATGCTCAAGGGTTCCCCGAGACTGCTGTCTAAGAATCACCAGTCCTAGAATCCAGTATCTGATGCAGAGCCCTGAGTGTGTAAGTGAAAGAGCCACTAAAACTTTTCAGAAGTCAAACAGCCTGGACTAATCCACTATTTGAGGAGGAATACATAAAAGTACCAGATACTATAGCTCACCAATATGAACACCTAGGATTTCTCATTGTCATTTGAGAGCTGGCAAGTAGAAATTTAAAACTTTCTTACCACCAAACGACTATACATTCAGAGTATCTTTCCCCAGTCACAGAATGTTCAACTATTATTCATGAGAAAAGACAATTATTCCATGGTTCATTTTCTAATTCTGACAATAGAAACAATATCCTCATTCTTTGAATCCCTAGGATCTGTATTTGTTTATACTTTATGTGATATACTTTTTTCTAATCTGTTTTCATTGTTTCTATTCACATTTTATCTCCTCTTGTTTTCTTTTTATAAAACATCTCTAAAAATTCCGTTAATCCAAGTTCAAAAGTATACACATGCTAAGTGTTTAAAAATGTGTGACAACAGCTTTTATTTTCTTTTTAAAATAATACACCTATCATATTCTTCCATTTCCATTCCCTGTAAATAACTTGCAACATTGCATACCTATTCTCTGTGGGGCAAATTCCACCTATACCCAATTATACTTGCCATACTTGTCATTCAGGTGTGCTCTGTTACTGGAAGTCTTTCTCTGCCAATTCAAACAAATCGAGTTGGGCTCTGTACCTTTATTTTGACATCAATAGCATATATATATATATATATATATATATATATATATATATATATAATCAAAACACATCAGTAAGTATCATTTATTTACTTCTATCTCTCACAGGGCTGGTATTTTATTACAACCAAAATAGCTACAGTTGTGTCTATGGTGCACACCAATAATTCATCAAAACACTGATCATTTTATACTTTACCTTATATACTACTTAAAATATTAAACAGAAATCTTCATTTTAAAAGATTTCACAGAACGGTTTCTGAACACTACCAAGCCTGTTTTCTATTCGACAACATTCTTTGACAATCTTTCTCCCTTCAGATTACAGTAGGTTAGGCCTATAGTTAGAATGCTTTGAAGCTGATCTTCAGATTCTGAGAATATGCACTCAGTCCTCCTCTACTTGTGAAATGCAGGTGCAAATAAAATGAAAAACAGTTACACAAAGTAAAATACAAAAACAAATCAAGTACTATGGTACAAGGACACCATCTAACACCTCAAATAAATCAAGTGCAGGAAAAAAATATGTTATGCTGAACATCTGCATCCCTGAGCTACGTGGAGAGGGACAAGCAACAAGTCTTACTCTTCCCCACAGATTGACTCGTTTCTTGGCTTCATTTATTTTTAATTAAGAACAGCAACAACAAAACCAGGTGCATTAAGTATGAATGAAAAAAAAAGACTCCTAGACCACAAGGAAAGCACTAAAATCCTGCTGCTTCTCAGTGGCAATGCCAGAAAAAGCAGGGAAACAGACTGGTTTTAATCATTAAAAAATGCAATAGATGTGGGTTATCACATTTCCTTTTGTTCCCTAGCTGCATTCAATTATTTATAGAATAAACTGGCAGCTGTAAAAATGCACAGGTCTGTTTACTATAATGTAAGAACCATGTGAAATAAGAAATTTTGTTTTAAATATATAAGATAATTGTTGTAGGTATTATGTGAGCTAAATCCTTTGTAGTGTAGAGTGCTTTTCAAAAGAAATTTGAGCATAGCTCAGAATGAAAAGATCCCAGAGCTGTAGTTGAAAGCAGAATAACACCTTTGGGACTTTATGTTTATGGGTCTAGAATTTGAATTCACTGGACAAACATAATTCTAACATTTCCCAGATAATGGTAAGTGTTCCCACCTCTCCAAATCTGTGTTCTTATCTGTAAAGTAGGAATAATAGTGATTCTTTTGTGACAGTTTGTTTTAAACATTAAATGAAGTAATGTATTCAAAACACTTTGCCTGGCAAATAATGTTTCTTTCACAAATGATAACTAATTTTAATGGTAGTTTATTGCTCAAGTTTTATTTTAAATCACTTTATTATTGTAAATAGGAATTCATTATATCTTTAATGGTATATGGCATTAAATCCAATAGCCTCTGAATTGAAAATTTGTTATATGATTAACACCAAAATGTTCACAGCCTCATCCATGTTCTTGTTCATTGATAAAGGTTTATTTAGAATCTACTATAAATCTACTAATACATATTAACCTGGGGAGTAGAGGTAAACATGATGTGCGTAGTTCCTGTTCCCCTGAATCTCAGTGGAGGGGAATCAGAGCAGAGGGGAGGATGGATAAAGGGTGGGGGTTGGCCACCCATTAAATACTGAATATACAGTTACACAAATAATTAATGGATTATAGTTTTGACAATTGCTACAAATATAAATTATAAAATGCTACCTAATTGCCTATAAAAATTCAAAATGGCACAACACTGTGGAAGAGAACTTGGCAGTTTCTTTTACAGCTAAACACACTTTTCTCATTGAGTCCAGCAGTTTCCCTTTCCCTGGTATTTACCCAAATAATTGAAAACTTGTGAATGCACTAAAACTTGTATGCAGATGCTTCTGGCAGCTTTATTCATCACTGCCATAATCTGTAAACAAGCAAGATGTCCTTCAGCAAGTGAATAGTTACAACTGTGGTGAATGCAGCTAATGGAATATTTATTATTCAGCACCAAAA
>PVKM010010400.1:0-34983 GCA_004027735.1 Carollia perspicillata
TCTGGGTCATAAGACAGTTCCATTTTTAGTTTTATAAGGAAATTCCATACTGTTTTCCACAGTGGCTACACCAGTTGGCATTCCCAACAGTGCACTAAGAATCCCATTTCTCCATATCTTTGCCAGCACTTGTTGTTTGTTGATTTGTTTACAATGGCCATTCTGACAGGTGTGAGGTGATATCTCATTGTGGTTTTAATTTGCATCTCTCTGATGGCTAGTGATGTTGAGCATCTTTTCATATGTCTATGCGCCATTCGTATGTTCTCCTTGGAGAAGTGTCTATTCAGTTCCCTTGTCCATTTTTTTTTTTAATTGGAGCATTTGTCTTCCTGGTATTGAATTGTGTGAGTTCTTTATGTATTTTGGAGATAAAATACTTGTTCAAGTTCTCATTGGCAAATACATTCTCCCAGGCAGTTGGTTCCCTTTTCATTCTGTTGATGGTTTCTTTAGCCATGCAGATGCTTTTTAATTGGATGTAGACCCATTTGTTTATTTATTCTTTGTTTCCCCTAGGAGATATATTGGCAAAAATATTGTTATGTAATATATTTGAAATTTTACTGTCTATGTTCTCCTCTAGGACTTTTATGGTGTCACAATTTATATTTAAGACTTTTAATCCATCTTGTGTTTATTTTTGTGTATGGTGTGAGTTGATGGTCTAGTTTCATTTATTTGCATGTACCAGTCCAGTTTTCCCAGCACCATTTATTGAGGAGGCTATCTTTACTCCATTATACATTCATGTACCCTTTGTTAAATATTAATCGATCGGAGATACTTAGGTTTATTTCTGGGCTGTCTATTCTGTTCCATTGATGTACATGTCCGTTCTTATGCCAGTACTAGACAGTTTTGATTACAATGGCCTTGTAGTATAGTTTTTTTTTTGGGGGGGGTGTTGTGATCCCTCCTACTTTGTTCATCTTCTTTTTAAGATTATTGAGGCTATTTGGATACTTTTACATGGTCGAATACTATGAAGCAGAAAGAAAAAAGGAACTCCTGCCTTTTGTGACAGCATGGATGGAACTGGAGAATATTATGCTAAGTAAAATAAGCCAGTCAGTGAAAGACAAATACCATATGATCTCACCTATAAGAAGAATCTAGTGAACAAAATAAAATACAAACAAAATAGAAACCCAAGCATGGAAATACGGAACAGTCTGAAAGTGACCAGAGGGTTTGGAGGAGGGTTATAATGGTGGAAGGAAGGGGAATGGACTAAACGAAGGACATGAATGACCCACAGACATGGACAACAGTGTGGGAATTGACTGTGGGAGTGGGAGGTGGGATGGGTGGAGGAGTGCAAAAGGGGAAAAATTGGGACTACTGTAATAGAATAATAACAAATTTGATTAAAAAATAAATCTATTTTAGATTTATTTGACAACTCTAAAACATTATTGAAGACAATTAAAAATAATTAAATTAACTAGCATATCAAAGAAAATAAAGCTCACCATGGGCTAGAATTCTGTCACTTCAAAATTCTTATCCACTTTGAGTCTCTGAATGTGATTCTTGGTATCTGCAGGTGTAATCAATTTCAGATGAGTTCATACTGGATTAGGGTGGGGCCTAAATCCAATATGATTGGTGTCTTTATACAAAGAGGGAATTTTAGACGCAGAGACAGAGAAAGAGAGAGGAGAATACCATTTGAAGACACCGAGACATACACGCTAAAGAACATCATGAGAAGACAAGGATTGCCAGCAGTTACCACAACATACAACGAGGATGAAAAGAGTGTACTGTGGAAACTTCCATGAGAAAACACCCCTGACACCTTCATTTTGGATTACTAGCCTCTAGGACTGTGAGAGAATAAATTTATGTTATTTTAACTTTCCTAGTTTATGGTAATTTGTTCTGGAAGCCCCAAGAAGTTAGTACAGAGTATGTGAAGATACAGAAAAAAATGAACTCATAAAGATGATATAATATTGGAGATGAAAGGCAGAAATCAGTTAATGGGCATTTAGTGACCAAGTAAGAGCCTGAATCAGGTTTCAAACATTCTATTCCCTTGAAAAGATTTTCACTTTATTAGGAAACAGAGTCTCAAGCAATCTTGGCCTAAGAACTTTTTGTTAGAATGGTTATATCTCTTTAACTCTACACTCACTAAAGTAGTAAATTGTCAGATTATAATTTGGCTGTTTATTCATCTCTGCTGAAGGAGAAAATATTTTTAATTACCTAAATGCCAAGTTTTACAGTTTCCATGGTAATGATGGTGCACTAAAACTTAATAAATGGAGAGCCATGAGTATCTTAAGCATGGTATGAATGTGATGGGGCCCAATTACTACGGGCACTGATAAGAACAATAATTTTGAAGGGACAGAGAACAGAATTGCATGACCTCTCAACTATGACCTCCAAATGCTTACACTCCTGTTCCTAAAACTTGTATATGACTGTGTCAGATTCTATGCACACAGATGATAATGCAAAATAATTTCAGAATTGAAAGGAGTTCTCATAGGTTACTAAATACGATCTCTACATTAGTGTATCTCCAATGGTTCAGTGTAGCCCCAGAAGTGATTCTTCAGAAATGCCTACTCTTACTTCAGTTCAATGAGTTAATATGACTTTTGGAGTTTCATTAACAGTTCATTTGGGAGAACATTTTCAACACACATAGACAAAATTGGAAATTCCTTCCCACTGCCAATGTTGTTTCTCTTCCAACCATAAGGAAGGGTAATAATGTAGATTGAAAAAAAGTTAGCAGTATAATAATAACTCTAACTGGAATGTGAAAAAATAAAGATGTATAATGTACTCTCTATAACAACCAAAAATGCAAAAAAAGGTAATTCTTTCTTCAAAAAAATATCACAAGTAACCCAAAGAAAGGAAAGAAATTTGACACAAGAACAAAAACAACAACAAAAGAAAAACAGAATAAGATTATTAGAATAATGAACCTAAATCCAAACATCTCTATATGCTAAATCTGATAGAAGTATGATGAAAAAATATAGTATTACCAGTGGTGAAGAGAGCATTTCAGAATGACATAAGGGTTGATTGACCAGGAAGACATAACAATCATAAATCTTTAAGCATCTTATGTCAGGGCAGCAAAATAGGTGAACCAATAGTTTGATAGTACAGCAAACATAGATAACATTTCTATTAACATAGAAAATTTCATCATCACAGTTAGCAAGTTTAACAATTCATTCTTGGAAATTAATAGAATAACTCAACAAAAGTTACTAAAGACATAGAATACATGGTCAAAATTATCAAACAGTTTTGACCAAATTCTTTTTCTTTGCTCCCTGATAATTATTTTTTCCTCTTTTTATTGTTGTGCAATAATAAAACAATTGTCCCCACTCCTCCCATTACTCTCCCCTATCCTATCCACCCCCACCTCCCACATTCAATCCCCCCTTGTTGTCTTTGTCCATGGATCCACCAAATTTTATTTTGAAAAGAAATACATGTAACAATTGCATAACATACATAGTTTTTCTCTGTAGTGGTGTGATAACAAAGACACATGACATGATAGACATAAAACAAGTCTTAATGAATTTAAAATAAATGAAATAGTAGAGAGTACATTCTCTGACCAAAATGAAATTTAAGCATAAATAAATGGTAATAAGATATCTAAGTAAAATATAAATATTTGGAAAGTGACAACATACTTCTAAGAAATTCATGAGTGAAAGAAAATACTATAAGGAAAAATTTTAAATATTTTGTGTGTAGAAAATCCTAAAGAATCAATTAAAAAAACTAGAAATAAAAACTGAATTTAGCAAGCTTGCAGGATACATAGTTAATGTACAAAAATCAATTATATTTCTTATGCTAGCAAAAATTGGAAAATAAAAGATACACATTATATTTATCATCACATAAAAACAAAATCCTTAACAATACATTTAAAAATATTTTCTTTTTTGTGGTAAGAACACTTGAGATCTCTTCTTTTAGCAAATTTCAAATATAATTATTACTAACTACAGTAACCATGTACATTATGTCTCCAGAACTTCTTCATCTTAGAGGCCAAAGGTTATGGGGAAGGGTCATTAAGGAACATGTGTAAAGAACACATGGACAAAGACAAAGGGAAGTAGGATTGAGGTTGAGAGGTGGTGGTGGGAAAATGGAGAGAGCTGTACCTGAACAACAACAACAAAAAAGAAATTTTACAACCCAAAAAAGAAAAAACAGGGGTTATGTATGTAATTATCATCTCCCTTTCCCTTTCCACTTCCAGCATCTGGTAGCCACCATCTACTCTATATTACTGTGCATTAGATTTTTTTTTTAGATTACACACATAAGTGAGATCATGTGATATTTCTCTTTCTGTGTCTGGCTTATTTCACTTAACATAATGTTCTCCCACTTCGCTCATGTTGTTACAAATGGCAGGTTTTCTTTATTTTTAAATGTTGAATAATATTTCATTATATATGTCACATTTTCTTTAACCACTCATCGGTTTATAGAGTGTTAGGTATTTGTATATCTCTGCTACTGTGAATAATGTTGCAATGATCATTGAAGATCAGGTATCTCTTCTGCATAGTGATTTTATTTACTTTGGATGTGTATTCATAAGTGAGACTGCTAGATCAAAAAATAAATAAAAATTGAAAAGTGGAAGGTGATGAACATGTTAATTAGCATGACTGAAGTAATCATGTCATAATGTATACATATATCAAATATCACATTGTATACCTTAATCATATATAATTTTTTAAGAATAAATGAACACAAATAAAAATAAGATATGCAGGACTTGACACTGAAACAACACATTGCTGAAAAAAATAAAGAAAACCCTAATAAATGCAGATGTACAACATGATCATGGATTGGGAGGTAATCAAAAAAGGATAATATTGTCATAAATAGAATAGTGGAACAGAATAGAGAGGTCAGAAAAAGACTCAATGTTATATGTTCATTGGAGTTTGCAAAGGTGTCAAAGCAATAAAATGAGAGAAATACAATCTATACAACAAATAATTCTAAAATATTTTGATATACATATAGAAGCAAATTAAATTTTAGCCTTTCCTCACACTATAAACAAACTTTTAAAGTTGAAACATAGACCTAAATGTGAGAGCTAAAACAATAGCTTTTTTTTTAAAGGAAAACATGAGAAATAATTTTGTGACTTAAGTGTAAAAAATTTTTGCCTGGACACATAACATAAATCAATAATCACAAATTTAAATAAAATCATCAACATTTAAAAATTCTGTTTATCCAAGATCTCATTTAAGAAAAGAAATAGGCCTCACTTAAGAAAATAAATAAGCAGACTACAGACTGTTGAAAACACTTACAAAATATATTCAAATAATTCTTAAGCAATACAACATTAAAAAGACAAACAACCTGATAAATGTTTGAACAATTAACTCATGAAAGAATATACACCAGAGATTAATAAGCACATGGAAAAGTACTGAATAATATTAGTTACCATGAATATTTAAATTAAAATACTATAACACCACACAGCTACCAGAATGTGTAAAATTAAATACATTGACAGCTACCAAGGAGAGTCAGCATATGAAAAAAATGAAGCTGTTAAATATTATAAGAATAAAATGATACAGTTTGTTTGAAAAAATGCCTGGCTCTTTTTTTATAAGACTAAGTATAAACCTGTTCTATGCTTTGTTTTATAAGAAGTTCCACTTGGTGATATTTATCCAAGGGAAATACACATTGTCATTAAAAGATGTGTATAGGAATGTTTTTAGCAGCTTTATTCATAAAGTTAATAACTGCAGACAGACTATATGTTTATCAATAGGAAAATCAATAACAAACTTGATGCAATAGAACAGTAGTCTACAACACAAAGTTCTTTTACTAACAACCACATAACACCTATGCAACTCAAAAGTATTACACTAAAGCACAAAAATATACACATTACACAAAAGAAAGTGCACTGCAAGATTCATTTATATGAAATTATAGAACCAAGAAAAATCGATGGTCAAAAAATATCAAGCAGTGGTTTCTTCTTGTATTAACTGAGAAGGAAAATAAAAGGTAATCTTCTATGTTTTGGTTTCATGGATGCATTTATTTGTCAAGATGTGGCAAGTATACACTCAAAATTTGTTTATTTCATTTTATGTAAGTTTTATCTAAAACTTTAATAAAATGATGATATTATAGTTAATGACATGCATCTGAAATATTTTGGTGGAAGCATACTTATGATGAATGGATGGAAAGATGAACAGACATATGTGATAAAACAGTATGATGAAATGTAGTTGCTTGTTAAATACTGGCATTTTGTACTTATATTTCCATAGGTTACCAATGACACTTAGTAATAACCATCTATTCTCATTATCCTTAGACTTGCTATTGCTATCTGAACTCCTTGACTGCCTGATAAATCAAAAGAGTTAGTGAATTGTCTTCTATGAGTAAATTATCTCAATTCACCAGTGAGAGTTTTAAATATTGGATAAGCATTTTGTGCAAGCAGCTTCAGTGTTCTACCTCCCACCAGCTTGGGGGTCCTCGTTGCCATCTAGGCATTGTGGGATACTGCCCCTCACAACTTCCAAGACCAAATTTTACAGATTTATTTTTTGAAAAGCGGACCAGACACTGAGATGGGATTGGTGTGCACTGTCTTCATGAGGGTGCAGAAAATGTAAGACAGAGGTAGAGAGATGAAGAGTTGTTCAGAGAGGAGTCACACTGCAATAAACGGCCAATAAAACTTTAATCAACCTCATGTGGAGTGATGAATCATACGTTGCCCAGCGCAATTGTCCCTCAGTCCCAGTGGGCTGGGCTTTCTTACCCCTGTCTTGATCAGCGATTTGATTTAGTTCATCTTAGAAAGGGCATCGTGTGCCCTTGCACTACGTAGCTTTGAACATCTCCAAACTGTACAACCTGACAAAGGGAGGCTTGACTGATGGCTGGTGAGACAATTCCTTGGTTGGGAAAGGAAGATTTGGACAGTGCCTCATTAGGTCCACCATGGCATTCCCCTCACAGTGCTCACTTACATGGTTGGTTAACCTTTGTGTAGGTATGTTTTACCCATCTAATTAAATTATGTGTTTTCCAGAGATAGAATATGTATGTTCTTGGTCTTACAAGAATAAATAAGCAATGACATGTAATTATTTATACAGTCTGTGTAGCCCATAATTTGACAAAAACAATAATAATATCTCTCTTGTTTGATGACAAATCCTCAATAACAAGGATAATGCTTTCTGTATAATAGGTAAGAAACAAATAATTATAAATGAATAAATGAGTCAATATGGTAGCAGATATTCATACAACATTTTAATGAGTAAGAATTCATAGAATATTTTAATAACAATATGTATCCATGGAACATTTTAATGATTCAAAAGCCAACAGCATTATATAATTTTCAGAATATGAATTTAAATATAAACTGTACAATTTTGTAGGTAATAAATTGAAGTTCTTTCAAGGTTTAAATTTGTTTTCCACATTTATATTTACTTTTAGCCCACTAACACAATGTCATAGCAGTGAAGGAGTTGTAGTAGTGAACATTAATTTTCAAGTGAATTTATCTTCATTCCACCTCTTTATTTATATACACATTTTTAAGGATCTAATGAGTATTTTGAAGTATCACTGTGATGATTTATTATATGACATTATTACAATTGAATTTGACTATTTTTAACACCAATTCTCACTACCTTTCAATAAAATACTACTGAGGCAAAGTGATTGATTATCAATTTAGAAACTGGGAAGAACCTATACTGATTCTAAATCAGTTGATGGGAACCAAATTGAAAATATACAGACACTTGTATTTGCCGTATAATATTTAGTTTTTTTAACCTTAACAAATAATTAAGATCTAAAAAAATATAATGATAATGAAGAAGGATCATGCTTTTTTACTTTTTATCTTCTCCTACAGGTTACAATCTAAAACAGGTTTTCCTCATTGTGTTTGGCAGCTTTGGGCTGCTCTTACACAAAGACTACTTCATTTTAGAATGCAGACACAGAAGCTTCTATACTTATGTTTTTGTCCTATTAATGTTAACTCTACCTAGTTGTTATCGTCTGTCCTTAACATATATTGATCTTGAATTTGGTATTAGATAAGGACAGTTCTGTTACCTAATGTTCTGTTTTATCTGACCAAAATCTAAGTATAAAGTTTTCAGTCCTGGAATATCAAAAACAGAGAAAGTGCAAACCTTCTTGGTGGTCCATAGGCCCTTTCACTGTGGAATGACCCAGACCAGGTATGCAAAAGAGTAAAGTGGTAGATATATTTGAGAGCTAAAATGTGTCCCGTAGCCAAAGCTCAGAACTAGTATCTAACTACTGAATGGAATTTAATGACATATATCTTTATCTCTCTATTCATGTGTTTTTCATGAGTTCTATTTGTGTGTTCTTAGCTGGATTATATCATACTTGAATACAAGAATCGCATCTTTTTGTTGTGCTTTTCGTGACTCCAACAACATTGAGTATTAGTTCTCATTAATGGCTTCTTACTTTGAGAATAATAGTTACACTTGATTCCTGGAATTGTTCTTCCATAAGATAAGTGCTTTGTTTATTTATTTTGAATTATAGATAATTTTAAAATTAAAATAAGTAACATGACCTAACAATTTGGGTTTTATGTAGATGTATTGATGCCACTTTGAAAATATGTACAATGTGCTTATGTAAGGCTTCAACTCAATAATGAGATATACTTTAAGAGATGATATAATTCAGAAAACATACAAGTAAAGATTATTTTATACTTTTGAGCCTCTTACAAAATGGACAGATATTCTGTGTTTCCCAAAATGCTGAATGTTAAGAAAATTCCTCTTTTTAACAAAGGAAATATCATATCTTTTACTTTGAATAGTCTGGGCTACTACTTAATTTTGGTTTTTGACCACTGCATTTATACAAAATTAAGATAACTTAGATTTCAGGAGTTTGCTTTTAAAAGGATTTTTTTCCTTTTAAGTTTCAAAATAGTTCAGGTATTTTTTTGACTTTCTTCAGATATCATTGCAAACCAATTAATTCTAAGCCTTTCAGACCAGGAAAGGATAGAATGTTTGTTTTTCATAAACTGTATGAGTAGAAGTTTCTTTGAGTTTTACCATTTGGAAATATCAATACTGTAAAGTAGTGGGAACAAATCTTTAAGTGAAAAATAATTGAAGAAATACAATACTTTGCAGACAAGTTCTGCATAAATCAGCTGAACGCCTTTGAAAACACATGCTTGTATGGTAAGAAGACCTTCAATTCTAATTTGCTATCATACAAAGTTCCTTTAAAAAAATCTATAACTTACTATATTTGGATTTAATTTTTAATGTGGAATATAGTATAAGCATAGAACTTAAAAGAAATAAGAACCTCATGTTAAAGTATTATGCAAGTATCACATGACTCATGTAATATATTAACTTTTTTCTCCTCCAGAAATAGTAGCTGTCATCATATTGAACCTATAGGATACATTATGTATCTTCTTATATTTAGAAGGTAAAACAGACTTTCCCAATTTGCACTAAAAAGTCCCTGATTTTTCCAGGTAGAATTTTATTATAAAGGATAGTTTAAATTGAAAGACATTTTCAATAGATATTTATATAGATTAATATATTTTTAATTATAATGAATCTTTTATATATCATAGAAATGAATTTTTTATTAACCTATTTTTAAGTTATTGCTAAGGCTAGTTATAAAGGAGAACTATTATTTTTATAGAGACCTATTAAAATAATCACCTCATAATGCTTTACTATATTAAACCAAACATTTATCACATATTTGTGTATATATACATGAAAATATATATATGAATTCAGTGTTCATGAAGAGTTAGATGAAGATGTTCTGTTTGGTTTATTTATAGTGAAAATATTTATAGTGTCAATAAAGTAACTGTTTTTATTGACACACAAATATTTTCATAAGAGAGACAAATTACAGAAGGATTTTGTGCAGTACTGTTTATACTCTGCTCAGGAAACAGTTTTAATGAGTAACATCAACACATATGTAACACACTGCTCTGTTGTTCATCCTGATGTGCCCAAATGGAGTTACTTTATATAACTTTAACAATTTTTGTCTGCTTTATCTTTCCATTGCTAAAATAAGTATATTAAGATATAATAATTTTAGAATTCAATATATCTGCTTATAATTATTATGTCAATGTTGCTTTACCTACTTTAAGCTATATTATTAGGGACAAACAAATTCAAAATGTTTTCATTATGTATTATAAGTGCTTGTCTCTAAAATTTTTTTTTGTACTTCAAAGTTATATTAACACAAATCAAAATAAACTGCAATAGTTCTCTTTATTAGTCTAGTGTAGCCTTCTTATTTACTATTTAATATTTTTGTGTACTTATAAGAATGGGGCTTATATATAATATACCTTGATTACTTTGATTTAAAAAAAATACCTGGTTATCTCTGTCATTTAAAACTGTCTAAATCTGTATTCCTCCATTTCATTCTTCTAACGCTAGTTTTGAAATC
The DNA here is from genome assembly GCA_004027735.1 of Carollia perspicillata. Taxonomy (NCBI): domain Eukaryota; kingdom Metazoa; phylum Chordata; class Mammalia; order Chiroptera; family Phyllostomidae; genus Carollia; species Carollia perspicillata. The sequence continues at coordinate 10,588 of PVKM010010400.1, forward strand.
ATATAATGTACTTCTTTTGCTTTTACCATGAATTGTATTATTTTATATACATATTTATAAATTGTATATAATACAACCATCTCATCAAATAGTTATTAACAGCCCCATTTTTCAGATGAACAAACTGAGGTTCAGTGATCAAGTAAATTTTCTAAGTCTACGTTGCTATTTGGTTTCAGTGCTAGGATTTACACATAGATCTGTCCAACTCCAAACCTGTGCTCCTTTAAAGTAATAATACCAATATACTTTCTAAACATGTGTACTTGACTTTACAAAACTAAAATTTATGTTTCTCTACCTTCCATGAAAAAACACAAATATCTTAGTATATTATGACAATAGTCAACTCTCTCTGTTTTTTAATAGGTTATTTTTGGAGCAGTTTTACATTCATTGCAAAATCAAGTACAGAGATTTCCCACAAGGCACAATTCCCCGTCTATGGGCATCACAATTTGTGAACCTACATTGACTCATTTTTATCACCCATAATCCATAGTTAAGGATCACTCTTGGTGTTGTACCTTCAAGGGGGTTTGGAAAAAATTATAATGATATATATTCATCACTGTAATACTGTGCAGAATATTGCCCTAAAATTCTCCATGGTCTGATGATTTATCCTTCCCTCCCTCTTAATCTGTGATAATCACTGAACTTTCTGCTGTCTCCATCGTTGTGTGTTTTTCTCATAATGCCATATAAGAATGGCACAGTATGTACTCATTTCAGGTTGGCTTCTTTCACTTACTAATACGCACTCGGTGTTTCTGGCTGTCCTTTCATGGTTTGATAGCTCATTTCATTTTAATACTGAGTATTATTCTATTGTATGGCTGTACTCTGGTTTATTTACCATTCACCTACTGAAAGATATCTTGTTTGTTTTCATATTTTGGAAATTTTGAATACAGCTGCTATAAATACCCCTGCACAGGTCTTTCTCCATTCATTTGGGTAAACTCCAATGAGCATGATTGCTGGGAGAACATGTTTAATTCTGTAAGAAACCACCAGCTCTTGTAAAGTGCACTAACATTTTGCTTTCCCACCAGCAATGAATGAGAGTTTTTGTTGCTTCACATCCCTGTAAGCATTTGGTGTTGTAAATTATTTGAATTGGGCCATTGCAATAGGTGTGGAGTGGCATCCCATTTTAATTTTCAATTCTCGAATGGCATATGATATTCAACATCATTTATATGCTTATGTGACACATGCATATCTTCTATGAAGTGTTTAATCAAATCTTATGTCAAATTTTTAATCAGATACTATGTTTTTATTATTGTATTTTAAGAATTATTTGTATATTATGGATAACAGTCCTTAATCAGATATGTTTTTGCAAATATCTTCTTAGAATCTGTGACTTGTATTTGTATTTTATTGATGATATTTTTGCACAAGATGTTAATTTTAATGAAGTTAAATTTATAAATTGTGTATTTCATGTACCATGTGTGGAAGTACATCTTAGTTTATCTAAAAAGTTATTGCCAAAACTAGGGTCATTTAGATTTTCTCACGTGTTATCTTCCAGGATTTTATTATAGTCTTATGTATTACATTTAGATCTCTGAAACATTACTTTATGTATGTATGTATGTATGTATGTATTTATTTATTTATTTGTTGTTGTTGTTCAAGTACAGTTTTCTGCCTTTTGCCCCCACCCCAACCCAACACCTCAGCCCTTCCCACCTCCCTCCTGTTTCCACCCCACTGTTATGGTCCACGTGTCCTTTATAACTGTTTCTATAAAACCTTCGCCCTTTCCCCCTGAAATCCCCCCCCCCTTCCCTCTGGTCACTGTCAGCCTGTTCTCAATTTCAGTGTCTTTGAACTTGAAATGCCTATCCTAAAGAACCTCTGTGCTCCAATGTTCCTAGCAGCACAATTTACAATAGCCAAGTGTTGGAAGCAACCTGGGTGCCCATCAGTAAATGAATGGATCAAAAAACTGTGGTACATATACACAATGGAATTCTATGTGGCAGAAAGAAAGAAGGAGCTCCTACCCTATGCGACAGCATGGATGGAACTGGAAAGCATTATGCTAAGTGAAGTAAGCCAGGTGGTGAAAGACAAATACCATATGATCTCACTTTTAACAGGAACCTAATCAACAAAACAAACAAACAATCAAAATAGATCTCTGAAACATTTTGAATTAATTTTTGTGAGGGTATGTTGTCTGTGACCGTATTCTCTTTTGTCATTTGTGTGTGGATGCCCACTATTTTCAACCCCACTTCTTGAAAAGACTCTTTGCTGTATTTTACTAGCTCTGCTCTGCTTCAAAGATTAGTTTACCATATTTGTGTGGGTCTATCTCCTGGCTTTCTATTCTGTATTGTATATCTATTTGCCTATTCTTTTGAAAATGTCAAGTTTGTATTTACTGTAGCCATATAGGAAGGCATAAAGTTGAGTAGTATCAGTCCTCGGCCTTTATTCTATGTCTCAAATATAATCTTGGCTATCCCAGGTCTTTTGTCTCTGCATATATACTTTAAAATCAGTTTGTCAGTGTCCGTAAATAAGTTGATGGCTTGAACTGAATTTGTACATCAATTTGGGGAGAACTAACATCCTGACAATACTGAGTCTTGCTATTTATAAACATGGCACACTTCTTAATTTATTTAGTTCTTCTCTAATGTATTTCACTAGTTTTTTAGTGTTCTTTACATATATCTTGTGTATATTTTGTTAGACATATACCTAAATAGTTTATTTTTTGTGTGCTAATATAAATGGTACTGTATTTTTAATTTCAAATTTCAGTTATTAATTTCTGGTATATAGAACACAAATAAATTTTGTAAATTAAGCTTGTGTCCTGCAATGTTGCCATAATTGTTTATTTGTTCAAGTAGTTTTTTGTTAATTATTTCAGACTTTCTATGTAGACAATCATGTCATCTATTCACAAAGGTAATTTTATTTCCTTCTTCTGATATGTATACCTTTTATTTCCTGTTCTTGTCTGGTTACATTAGTTAGGTCTTCCAACATTATTGTGAAAAACAGTAATGAGAAGTCTCATGCTTGCCTCCTTTCTGACATAAGGGGGAAGGTGTCTACTTTCTCACCATTAAATATGATGTTAATCATAGGATTTATGTAGATATTTTTCATCAAGTGGAACTTCTCTTGTATTCCTAGTTTCCTGAGAGTTTTTATTTGAATGGGTATTACATTTTGCCAATTACTTTGTCTGCCTCTCTTGATATAACCATATGATTTTTCTTCTTTAGCTTTTTAATATGATGAACTACATTAGTTGATTTTTCAAATTTTGTATAATCCTTGCATACCTGTAATAAATCTCACTTGATTGTGTTATATAATTCTTCTCACACATAGGGTAATTCGATTTGTTTAGAATTTTTGCATATATTTTTATAAAAGTTATTGGTCTGTAGTTTACTTGTCTTATAATATCTTCATTTGGTGTTAGTTTTACAGTAATGACAGACTCATAAGATGAGTAAGTAGTATTCTCTATTCTTCTATATTCTGGAATAAGTTATAGATAATTGGTATATATTTTTCTTAAATGTTTGATAGAATTCATCATTGAAATCATCTGGGCTGGGTGCTTTCTGTTTTGGGAGGTTATTAATAATTGGTTCCATTTTTTTAAAGATATAGTGCTATTTATATTATTTCTTCTTTTATGAGTTTGGCAGATTGTGTCTTTTAAGGAATGGCATATAGTTTTTCATAATATTCCTTTACTATCTTTCTTATGTCCATAGTAACTGTAGTAATTTTTTCCATTCCTGATATTAGTAATATATGCCATCTCTAATGTTTCTCTTGGTTAGCTTGCCAAGAGGATTATCAATTTAATTGATCTTTTCAAAGACCCAGCTTTTGGTTTTATTGATTTTCTTTATTGATATTCTGTTTTCAATTATATTTATTTTAGCTCTATTTTTTCTCATTTAGTTTCTCCTATTTACTTTGGATTTAATTTGTTCTTTCTTTTCCTAGAAAACAAGAAAGCATTAATTATTGACTTTTTTTCTAATATGTGCTCAATTCTATAAACTTGCTTGTAATCCTCCCTTTTTAAAATTTTTTATTGTTGGTCAGTTACAATTATCTTCATTTCCTCCCATTACTCTCCCCTACCCACCACCACCTCCCACATTTAATCTTCCCTCATCCCACTATTGTCTTTGTCTATGGGTCCTTTACACATGTTTCTTGATTACCCTTACCCTTCTTCCCTGTTATCCCTCTCCTCTGCCCCTCTGGTTACTGCCAGTTTCTTCTTTATTTCAATGCCTCTGTTTCTATTTGCTCACTTGTCTGTTTTGTTGATTAAATTCCACTTATAGATGAGATCATATGGTATTTGTCTTTCACCACCTGGCTTACTTCACTTAGCATAATGCTCTCCAGTTCCATCCATGCTGTTGCAAAGGGTAGGAGTTCTTTCTGCTGCATAGTATTCCATTGTGTGAATGTACCACAGTTTTTTGATCCATTCATTTACTGGTGGGCACTTAGCCTGTTTCTAGAACTTGGCCATTGTAAATTGTGCTGCCATGAATATCGGGGTGCATAGGTTCTTTTGAATTGGTGTTTCAGGGTTCTAGAGTATAATCCCAACAGTGCAATTGCTGGGTTAAAAAGCAGCTCCATCTTTACTTTTGTGAGGAAATCCCATACTCTTTTCTACAGTGTCTTCACCAGTCTGAATTCCCACCAGCAGTGCACTAGGACTCCCTTTTCTCCATAACCTCTCCAGCACTTGCTGTTTGCTGATTTATTTATGATGGCCATTCTGACTGGGGTATCTCAGTGAAGTAGTATCTTTTTTTTGTTTGTTTTTAATTTGCATTTTTCTGATGACTAGTGATGCTGAGCATCTTTTCATATGTCTTTGGGGCCTCTGTATGTCCTCCTTGGAGAAGGATCTGTTCAGGTCCTTTGCCCATTTTTTAATTGGGTTGTTTGTCTTCCTGGTGTGGAGTCATGTGAGTTCTTTATATATTTTGGAGACCAACCCTTGTCTGAGGTATCATTGTCAAATATGTTTTCCTATATTGTTGGTTCCCTTTTCATTCTGATGATGTTTTCTTTAGCCATGTAGAAGCTTTTTAATTTGATGAAGACTCATGTTTATTCTTTCCTTTATGTCCCTTGCTTTAGAGGATATTTCGGTGAAAATATTGCTGCATCTTTTTACATTTTTTCTTGTTATTTACATCTACATCATTTATTTATTCAGAAACTAAGCTTTTATTGTTATCTTTATGGTGATATTTATTTAGATTTAACCATGTGTTTACCAGTTCTTTTGTTCACTATTACTTCTTTTATTTAATTATTTTCTTTTGGATTTATTTTTATGTTTAGTTAAATTATATTCTCTTAAAATTTATTCAACAAGGTGTGTTAGAGACTTTTAACCTTAACATATATTTTTAAAATGTCTAATTTGGCATTCTTATTAAACATTTGAATTTGTTCTTTTATTAGTTGTTGTTATTTCTGGCATATATTGCTGCTTGTTTGGAAACCTACTTATTATTTGGATGGTGAATTTGTTCTCTCCAAAATTTTTAGTATCATTTCTTTATACGTACTTTGCCTTTCACAACCATGTATCTTCATGTGAGTATATTTATACTTATTTTTTTCAAGACCTATTTGTTGCTTATATTTCAGTAATAGCTTTCATTAATATGTAAAATTACTAGCCACTTTAACCATCTCCTTGAATATTGCTTTTCTTTCATTTTCTCAATTGCCTTCATTTGGAATGTGTATAAACAATATTTTAGTCCTTCTTTAGTCCTTTTAGTCCTGTGATTGCAAATGCTGTAACATTATATAGAATTCCAGATTATTTTCTAACATCAATTTTTCCATTTGCTATTATTTAGTGTTTATGTGAAAAAGTTAACTTCTAAAGTATTTGCACATTGAGAAATTTTCTTCTGATCTTCTTTTATAATGTGTTTTTCTTTTTAAAGAAGATTCTCTACATTTATTTTTCATTTCTCATACTGGTAATTTGAAAGGTCTCCACTTCTAGCAAGCAATTTTCTAACAATACCCAAAATAATAAAAAGCAATTAATTGTCAATAACTCAATTTGTTAGTGAATATTAGGAAACTGATAAATAATATTAAAAAACTCATTATGGTTTAGTTATAATAAATTTATAAATTGTAAATAAATTGTAATTACCTGTGGATGTTTAAGGAAGTCGGGCTACTTCAAAGAACTATTGTCAGAAGAAAACAGTAACTTGTTATTACAAGTTACTTATTAAATGGGAACATTAAAAATGTGTTAATTTTAATTTATAAAATAATTTGAATGGGAAATTTTATTTATTCTATGGTTCCAAGTATGTCTTACAAAAATGGGAATCAATAAAGATGTTACTTGCCTCTCAGGATTTTATGCTGTTTCAATTTTCTTCTACCATAAAAACTTTTTTATTATAATCGAAGAAAAAACAATATATTTAAAAGTTAATTCTCACTAACAATAGCTGGCAAGCCTATTATTAAAAAATGCTATAGTAAAATAATAAAAGTTTGCTTAGTTTAAACTCAGAATTAGAATACTGCTCTTTATGTTAATGATGTGTTTCTGAACGTCAGGTACAACTTTCCCATTTTGATGTTTCTTTGTGTCAGCTTTGTTATAGAAATTCACAACTCAAAGCGAAGTGTTTAAGGCCAGTAATAGATTTCAACTCTTTTACTCTTTGTCTGAGACTTTTATTTTCTTTACTTTAATGGGAATAATAATCTTTCAGCATCTTAAAACCTGAACATAGTCTGGATATAATTTGTATTATTTCAAGACTTGCCTAGAAACATGATTAACTTTTAAATATGTTACTGTACCTCAGCATCCTAAATTTAAATTATTTTTATCTTTACTTTATCAACAAATATATAAAATATATTCAATTTTTCCTAGCCAATGCCTATTTATCTGAGAATTAATACATTGTGGGGAAACTTTTTAAAAAGATTTATTTATTTATTTATTTTTAGACAGGAGGGAAAAGTGGAAGAAAGAGAAGGAGAGAAACATAAATGTGTGGTTGCCTCTTATGCACCCCTGGCTGGGGAACTGACCAGCAACCAAGGCATGTACCCTGATTGGGAATTGAACCGGCGACCCTTTGGTTTGCAGGCCAGCACGCAATCTACTGAGCCACGCTAGGCAGGGCTTTTTATGAGAAGACAGCATTCTCATTTATGGACTTGCTTATATCATTTTTATGCACTTCCTTATCTTCTCTGTGTCATAAATTACACCAGATCTTTATGTTTTTAATATATAGATGTTTATAACAGCCAGTTAAACAACAATTTTGTGAAAGAGCCCTAAACTTTCAAATCGAAGACTTTTTTTAGTCTGTTTTTCACCATTCCTTGATCTTTTCTAATTTCTCATGCTTTTTATTACTGTGATTCTTTCTTTCCTTTCACACTATTTAGCAATGAAATCCTTTAAATATAAAACATTTAAATACACTTTAAAAAGTCAAAACAAATACATTTTTTGCTTATTTATTTATCTATTTTTGTAGTTCAAGTACAGTTGTCCCCATTTTCCCCCCTCTCAGCTGTCCACCACCCCCAACTACAAACCCTCAATCCTACCCACATTTGGCTTTGTCTATGTCTTTACACATATTCCTTGATGATTCCCTTCATTTCCCTGTTAATTCCCCCCTCCCCCCTCCCCTCTACTTATTGTTGGTTTGTTCTTTATTTCAATGTCTCTGGTTATAAAATACAATTTTTTAAGGACTAGGAAAATTGTACATAATGGTCGTATCATTCTTGCAGAAAAAATAAATCATGAGGACAATTTGAGTAACTATTATGGCTTTAAGTAAGGAAGCACACAAGGAAACTAGAGCTTTGAAAAAAAGGAGAAGTTCATAAAAAGATTAAAGAAGCTGTGTGAGATTTTAGTTAGGATGGTCTGTGTGTTATCAGGATTTGGGCTCAGCTATCTTTATTTTTCCTTCAATAACTTACCCTGTTCTTTCTGAAGTTCATTGAAAGTTATTTAGACTTATAACTAAAGTTAATTAGTTAGCTTGCCTAATTTTCTAACTCATCTCACTCAACTCGTAGAGTTATTCATACTTTTCCTTGAGAAAGAATTTGGAGCTTTGCCTCTGTGAAACGTTTTTCTTTGGGCCTTTACTGATGATACCTGAAACTTCATATTTCCTGTGCAGAGTGTGGTGGAAGGTAGAGTACCAGACTACACTTTTCAGTTAGGGGTTTTAGGATTCCATATCAGAATTCCTGCACGCTTATTAGAATTATTCTTTAGCACCACTGATTTTCCAGCTTCTTCTAAAACTTATGTGTGTACATACAGGCCTCAATTTTTTCTTGCTGGCCTTTAAAACTAATGTAGGACAAAGCCATTTATTTACCCTACAAAACTGCAACCTCAGGTCACTTCCACCCTCACACCATTCAGGAAAGAGGACTGGAAGTGCTAGAGCTGAAAAGAAGCACTCAGCCACTAAGAGCATAGACTTGGCTGAATAATTCAAGGTTACTCATGCTAGAAAATAATTTGGGAAAAGGGGCGTGGCCGACCACCCTCTCATTTGCATGTTTAAACTGAATGCCCCCTTGCTACAGTCTAGCATATGTCTACTATTTTCAGCTTGAGGGCAAACTGCATATATCTGGTTAGTGTTTCAGAGACAGAGGATTGAAAATTGTTAGTGGTTGGCAGTAAAGAAGAAATTTTTCTAGTAGGCGTTGATGTATTTTCAAAGATGGAATTGAATATATTGTAACTTGTCTAAAAGGCTTAACTAGAAATTTAAAAACAATAATTCTCTACTGTGGATTATGTAACAAATTATTTAATTATTGCCCTTTAAACAAATTTCACAACAAAAAACCCTCCTCAAGGAACAAGAGAGAAAAACAGGGTAGAAAATAGAGGCAGAAAATAAAGAGTGGAGGTATGGGACAAAACGTTGGCATCTCTGGCACACAGAGTTACTGATATATTTGAAAATGCTACTGAATTGGCCTCTAGAGATGGCCTTTAATAATGACATACCTTTTTTCTTTTCTTTTCTTTTTTATCCTCACCCAAGGACATTTTCTATTGCTTTAAGAGAGAGAAGAAAGGAGGGAGGGAGGGGGAAGAGAGAGAGAGAGAGACAGAAACAGAGACAGAGAGGGACATCAGTGTGAGAGGGAAACATTGGTTAGTTGCCTCTTGTATATGCCCCTATGGGGATCAAACTTGAAACCTAGGTATATACCCTGACTGAGAATTGAGCACAAACTTTCGCTGCACAGGACGACACTCCAAATAACTGAGCCACACTGACCAGGGCATATAATAATGACATACACTTTAACAGCAATAACATATAAAAGGAAATATCAAAAGAAAAATCTTACATGATAAAAATGTAAGTTTTATTCATGATCTAACATGGTTAATAGCTAATTTTTGTCCACAATCTCTAGATTCCTGGTGGTTACCTTTAATTAGTTTTGATTTGTATAATCATGGTGGTCTTAGCAAAAACACAATCAAACAAGAAAACACAATCTGTAGTTTCTGCCTCTTAAGGTAAGTAAATATTATATATCTAATAGAGTTAACAGACTCTAATTATATAAATATATGTAAATGTAAGCTTTTGAATATCAACTGTGAGAATTACATATACTATGACATTTTTCTTTACTTCAGACAGTGGAGAGTTTTAAAGAAAGCACATGTAAATATAATTTAAACTGACCATTGATTTGAATTATTTAGCCTGAAAGAAATTTAGTTAAATTCAAATTAAATCAAATCATGCAGATGGCTACTTTACAATAATTCCTTTAGCTTTGCTGTTTCTAGCAACTTGAAATGTGGTGTAAAAAATTAGAACCATAAAAATATTATTTTTATTTAATCTTTATTATATTTTTCCATTTCCATTTATTTAGTCCTCTTATTTCCCTCCCCCCAGCAATTACAACACTGTTATCTGTGTCCATAAGCCCTTTTCCCTTTTTGCTCAATCCATCCACCCCTAACTTCCCCCCACTAGCTGTCATCTGTTCTCTACCTATTAGACTGTCTCTGTTTTTTTTTTTTTGTTAATCCAGTTTGTTCATTAGATTTCACATATGAGCGAAATCACATGGTATTAAAATCTTGTGAAAATTTGATAACAATAGTTGTGTTGGCAGCAAAATTGGATATGAGGAACCTGTCTTTCATATGAAAAGTTATGCTATAGCAAAGTGATTTTCTGCTCTGCAAATATGTTTATATATAAATATATATGTACAGACAACGAATGTGATGAATTTCCACAGAGCTTAGATCTTTTGTTGCTAGAGGTATAATATAATAGTGGATACCAATATCTGGGGAAACAAAAGTAGACAACCCAAATAAAAATCAAAACAATACATTAATGGATGCTAGGTTTTAATGTGATAAAAGCTTAGGAGACATGCATAATTAAGATTTGAGTGAAGAAGATTAATAGGAAAACAAATTGATTCATTTGCAATATGTTGACAGAGGAGAGCTCTGTGGACTCAGGGGTGCCAGAAAGACGAACAATTAGGTACTTTTAAAATCCAGTCATTCCTTGCAAGAATCTACTATTATTGAAACTTATGCCTATGAATCCTTCACCTTTTAGTTCCTGGTTCCCTGTATTTACCTCCTGTCAAGTGCACAGGTCAAGCCATTATGCCAATTCATAAATATTTAACTTGGCCTGAAACTCTTGGACCAATCATGATCCTCAAAGTTAGCAGGAATGGACAGAACATCTATCAGTAGTTTTGTGGCCCACAATCAGATTGGTTTTATGACCTAATTGTTAACTTGTACTCAGATGCTGGTAAATAAAAACACACTTCAGTCTTGTTGCCAAGCTCTTATCATGTACATCAATTATTGTAACTCCTTTTCATCTACTGTTAAGGCTTTAATCAAGACTCAAATTCTGTCACTCAAATTCTCTCTCTCTAGTTCTCGCTAGGCCTAGAGAAACACTCCAGGACCCTTATCTTCTGACAGTGTTGTCAGGATTTATTTCCAGAGCTCTCCATACTGTTTTTTATTACCAGAAATACTAGTGGTGCCTAGAAGACAAACTTACATTGAAATTGAAAAGATAAATATAATATTCATGAGAAAATTAAAGAACAATTAGCTTCTAAATTGTGTCATACTGACTAGTAATTCAAAGGAACTTCATAAAAATAAATATGAAAACTGACTGCTTTATTGTGGGAGTTAGAAGTTGACTTGGATCTAAATAGTTACCAATTATTGAAAACCTACTGTGTATCACAGTCTTTATTTCCCTTATTTGTAATCTTTGTAATCAGTTTTGAATGCATTATTTTTTAAATTTTATAGATCAGTATATTAAGCTTTAGTAAGAAGTTTCTGTTCAAGTTTACCTTGCCATTATTCACATTATCCTATCAGGATGCAAACCCATGCCTCTGCCTTATTCCAAAGCCAGTTAAATGTTACTGGGCCACTTTGCCTTTAAGGAAGATTAAGTTTTAGACTACAAGTTAGAGTTGAAATGGAAAAAAATGGTAAGAACACAAAATAAATAAGCCTAGATCAACGTGACCTTCAGAGATTTTGAGGTCAGAGTACCAATGAAGCAGTAATGCTTGGCCATGATCCGTAGAACTCAGAAGCTCTTAGGGCATGATCTTGCAGTAGAAACTCAGCAACAGCAGAAGTGGCAGCAATTTATTACCCTGTTGTGCCCATGGTGCAACAAATGTGTTCTCTCCTGAGCTGACTTCACTTCTTGGTGCAGTATAGCTACTAAGGTGGTATTTACTTTTTGGGTTTCATGAGATTTCAGCAGCGTTGTGTCAATTACTCCTGCCCAATTATCTCATGTATACTTCGCTGATCCATGAAATTCCTAAAGCAGGGCACTAAGGCTTTTATGCTTCTGTTTCTGACACAAGTTTAAAATGCAAATTCTGTTATGACAGGTAAGGAGTGTGAAATCAATGACAGATGTTTTCCTATTTTGAAAAGAATGATACAAGGGAAGACAACAGTAGGTCCTTAAGTGAGAAGGAGAGGTTAGCAACAAGAGGCAGAGCTACGTGTACAAAAACATAGTACTATTTGCCTCCTTGTCCGATACAAAATTTGTAACTTGTGCAATAGTTATGTACATTTCACTGGGTACCTTTATTTAGATACCGCTCTTAAAGAATAATTTTTTACCTTTCTGCCCTCCACGCACAACTCAATTTTACTACTACATTATCAATTGAGTAGTTTCCTGATCATTCTAAATGAATTATGTTAATGTTCTATTTTAGTGATAACAACAAAAGGAACATCTATACTATTTGTGTATATTATAATAATTTATATATATTCTGTATGTTAAAGGCCTTCAAAAATATAATTACAGTGAGGTTTAGCTGTTCATTTATAATCATTATTTCCTAAAATAATTGGTGAAGCAGTGAGCTGAGCAATGTTAAAGTATGTTTTCCCTCTTTTAATGTCACCACTGCTCCACCTAGGCTCAAAGGTGATGTTTCTGGGGAACCATATTATCCCTTAATTCTCTCAGCATTTCCTTCAATAATTAACTCTGATACACTCAATGCAGGGATCCTCCACTTCTATATGTATGATAAAGTTTAGATTTTAACTAGATGGTTTCATTAATTTTGCTGTTTAAGTAGCTGTGCTATGAAATGTATTGTGTAGGTTTCAATTATTTGTTTGCGTATTTGCTCACCCACTATACTACTGTTGAGCCACACTCACTGTGGGTCTTATGGGTCCCCTCATATCTTGCTGGATGTACCAATAATACAAGGTTTTGCCTGAGCTTTATGTGGCCATTTCTCAGGACAGAGGGAAAACTTCAGGTCAGAGGTGATGCTTACCATTGGAACAAGGGCAGATTTGTATTGGGAACTGCTCTGCCTGGTTTCAGGAGCTGTAAACCCCCCCTGGCTAAGGCTGAGTGAGCGACCTTCGGACTGTGAGCCACTAAGGAGACAAAGCTAATCTCCCTGGCAGGAGCATACTTCTGTTTCATCCATCTCTGGCTCCCAATGCTTGGTAGGATAGTCATTGATAGGTAAGACCCCTCAGAAGGGGGGGCAACCTAAGCCAGACACGATTACTTGGGAGGCCCTCAAGGAAGGACTTGGAGGGCTGCAGCAAGAGAGGATGATGGACCCTTCCTCCCTGGCTATTCTGACATAGCCTAAGTCCTCATTCTGTCTGCAAGAAGTCTCCTAATCTCTTGGCTGCCTTACTTCCCCTGACTGACTTAAGCCTGAGACAATGCTGGTGGTGGGTACTGCCCTGTGCTGGAAAGGGCAGGTTCCCGAGGGCAATCAAGCCTAAGAAAGAATATATAAAATTCTGCTTTGTTTAGAATGCTTTCAATTAAATAAGGGTCCAAGCAAGAAGTGAGTTTGTTTCTCAAAGTTTTGAAGCTCTTTAGCTTTCTGACCCTGACTCAGAATAAGCCCTCAGAGTTCTTTGTTATCTGTTGTTTGACCCTTACTGCCTGGCAATGATTAATGAGCTTTACCTGTATTTCTGTGCAAAACAAACCCAATAAAAACCCATTGAGAAAAAAGCTCTTGGCCCTTCTCCTTTGAGAGATCGACTGTCCTTCCTCCCCAAGCAGATCATGTCTTGGTAGCATTATTTCATCCATGGTGGCCGGGGGCACTCTTCAGGTGGAACCCCCCCACAGGTTTGCACATTGCGTACTATAAACAGTGGTTTCTTAAGGTCATGTCCATCTGCTGTGATGGACACTCCATGTGCATCATCTGTCTGGGTGCCTGCACATCACCCTTGTGAGTTTTGTGTGGCAGGAACACTGAAAAACATGAGTCCCATGTCAACTGCTGTGCTGTGACAAATAGTCCTTGTGTCTCTTTCCTTTCCCTGAAAACTCTTTTCTCTTTTTGCAGATTCTAATTTTGTTTGAAAGAGTTATTTTAGTCTTAATTCTTCATAAAGACTATGTTCAGTGTTCAAGCAATTCTCCTCGATGCTCTTGCAAACACTGCATCATTAATATAACCATTAACATATTCAATTTTGTATGATTTCTGCTGTCTACAACTGGGCTGTGAGGGCAGTGGTCTGTGGATTAGGAACTGGGATGACTATCGCAAAGTGATTTTTCTACATCTAAATAATAAACCCATGAAAATATATGAATTATGTATGGGGTGCAAGTTAAAAATGGATTTTGGAGTCAGAAAGATCTAATTGCAAATATCAACTTTTCCATTTCAAGAAAGCAAGTTGTTTCACCATACCAAACCCAAATTTTCTCCCTTGTCTATAAACATAACACTTTATTTTAGAGCATCATGATAAAGATAAAATAATTCACTGAAAGAGCATAGAATAGTTTCCAGCATGTGTGTTTAATAGGTGGTTACTATTTTTATTAATAAAAGCATACCTTTTAATTTTTTTAAATTTATTTTTCTATTACCATTTAGTCTCCTTATACACCCCTCCTACCCCAACAATCACCACACTGTTGTCCATGTTCATGAGTCCTTTTTCCTTGTTGCTTAATCCCTCTACCTCCAATCACCCCTCTCCCTTAGCTGTCATTCTGCGCTCCATTTATGAGTTTGTCTCTATTTTGCTTTTTATTTCAGTTTGTTCATTAGATTCCACATATGACTGAAATCATCTGGTATTTGGTTCTCTGACTAGCTTATTTCACTTAGCATAATGTTCTCCAGATCCACCCATACTGTCACAAAGGGTAAAAGTTTCTTCTTTTTTACAGCTGAGTAGTATTTCATTGTGTAACATCCCATAGTTTTTTTTATCCACTCTTGATGGATACTTTGGCTGCTTCCATGTCTTGGTCATTGTAAATAAAGCTGTAATGAACACAGGGGGTCTTATGTTCTTTCAAATTAGTGTTTTGGGTTCCTTTGGATAAATTCCCAAAAGTGGAATCACTAAGTCAAAGGCAGATCTATTTTTAATCTCTTGAGGTATCTCCGTATTGCTTTCTACAGTGGCTGCACCAATCTGCATTCCCACCAAAAGTGCAAAAGGTTCCCCTTTTTCCACATAAGCAGACACATAGATCAGTGGAACAGAACAGATAGTCCAGAAGTAAACCTACACCTTTATGGTCAATTCATATTCAAAAGATGAAACAAGCACATACAGTGGGCTAAAGATAGTTTATTCAATAAATGGTGTTGGGAAAATTGGACAAATATGTGTAGAAAAATGAAACTAGATTCCTTCCTTATACCACACAAGAATAAATTCAAAATCGATTAAAGATTTAAATGTTAGACCCCAGACCATAAAAACTGCAGAAGAAAACATAGGCAGTAAAATCTCAAACATTGCTCATAGCAATATTTTATCACCTATATCTCCCCAAGAAAGGGAAACAAAAGAAAAAAATAACCAAATGAGATTACATCAAACTAAAAAAAATTTTCAGAGCAAAAGAAATCATCAACAAAATTAAAAGACAACCCACAGAATGGGAGAACATATTCACTGATTCATCTGATAAGGAATTAATATACAAAATTTATAAAGAATTTACAAAACTCAATACCAAAAAAATGAAAAAATGGGCAAAGGACCTGGAACAGACAATTCTCCAAAGAAAACATACAGATGGACAATAGTTATATCAAAAGATGCTCAACATCACTAATCGTCAAAGAAATGCAATTTTAAACCACAATGAGATATTATGTCACACCTGCCAGAATAGTTATTATCAATAAATCAACAAACAGAAATACCTTTTTATATCTTTTTACCCCTAAGACCAAACTTTGAATAAGGAAGTGGCTAATTACATGATTTTGACATGACTTATAATGAATATTTCCAATATTTTTCATAAAGAAAACAATCAGAATATTAATATTGAGAATAGTATTTATGTTTCTACAATAGTATTGAATTTTAAATCTTTGAAAAAAAGGATAATATCAAGGCATACACTGGGTGTATCCCTGGTGTTTTTCAATAGCAACTGACTTAGAAATATAAAATCTGCAAATCTAGGACTTTACACGGAATACCGTAATCATGGAATGTACTTCCATTGCTCAGCCCTCATCCTACTTACTGTTGGCAGGTGATTTTACAACTTATATCAAAGCCAAAACATCCTATGGAAAAACTATCCGCTCAACTTTATTTCTTTGAAAATATGATCCCAATATCTATGATTTACCTTATAAAAATGAAAATCATCAAACAGATACATTATCTTCTTATTGATTAAGTATTAATGTAGTACTTACAAAAGGACCATGTCTAAGTTGGAACACTGTTAATAAAACACCACCTAAAAAACTTGGAAAGGTTTCAAGAATAGCATAGAAATGATTGAATGTGATTTGTTGGAAAAATTTATCTGTTAGGATATTTTGGAAATCTGTGCTAATTTAGATAAAAGTCCAGCTAATAAGGTCTAGCATAGGAGGGTTTGAAAAAATAATGTCTTCCTTTTATAATTCACATATAGGGTCATTATAATACACTTAAATAATAGAGAAATATTTTCACCAAATCACGGGTCTTCTTTCATTGTTTCAATCCTTTCCCCAGAAGTATAGTTTATACTATACCACTGCTTATAGTTCATGTATGTATTTTATATAATTTATATTATTATATCTTTATAGCTTTACTCTGCTTTAATACATTATTTTATATAGACCACAATGAGCATCTTTATTTCCACTGAGAAATTGTTAACATAAATATGTGAAATCATATAAGAAAATGTTCCTTGTTTAATAACTTCTTTCCTAGGACCTTGAATATTGTTCAGATGTGGTTTATAGGAACCTCAGGAAAGAATGCATGTGTCTAAGAAAGAAAACTGTCTATCTTGATTTTGACACTTTATTATCATCACCAGTAAATAAACTCCTTTTTTTAATCTTGTCAAATTTTCAAGGAGATAAAATTGAAATTTCTCTTCTAAAATTTTTGATCATCTATATTTTTCTGAGTATTATAGATTCAATAAATCTGTAGTCTGGTTATGCAAAGCACTTCTGACATCTTGTTGTTAAAATAAGGATCACTCAAAGTCCTTGACAAATTCTAATATTGCATAATTTTGTGGCTCATTAATTAAAAGTCAAAAAAAAAAAGAAAACAACAACAGACTTATTGTAGTTAGTCCCATTACTTTGTCTTTCTCTTTCTTGAGCATTGCTGTCAATCAAGTATAAATGTGAAATTGCCTCATAGATGGATATAAATTGAGACTACTTTGAAACTCATTTTCTCTTTTAGCCCAGTCTGATGATTCGACCCCATGCCATTTCTTGAACAAACAATGGACAGAAACCCTTTATTTAAAGGACATCTGGTCATCAATATAATTTGATTCTCATCTATAGAAGCTCTATGTGTATGAGTGTTCAGATTAATATTGAAGGCTTATGCGTATGAATGATCATCAGCAGAAATAGTAAAGGAAGTTTAACAAGGAGATTATAGTCAGAAAATAAAATAATGGGAAAGTTGCTTAATGAGGACTGGTGCCAAACTACATTATTCATAGGGCATTCTGATTAGAGACAAATGCTAAATGAAACATACATTCTTTGGTGGAAGTCTTCATTTACATTTCAAATAAATGATATTATTCAACCCTTGGCTGAGAAAGTTATAATTCACATTAAATAACTAAAAACTCTCCTAAAGATAATGGTGTACCATTTTCTAAATTTTAAGTTTTTTTTTTCATGTATATTCAAAGCAGGAAACATTTGCTTCCTACTCATAAATATACTAAATTAGAATCTTTGTCCATAAACTAAAATATGGGTATAAATGGTTTTACACATTCATCATTTTATTATATTCTAATATTACCCCTTCTTTTTTAAGATTTTATTTATTTTCAGAGAGGGGAAAGGAGGGAGAAAGAAAGGAAGGGAAACATCAATTTGTGAGAGAAACATCGAATAGTTGCCTCTCACATGCCATCAACCAGGGGGCTGGCCCATAACGGAGGGATGTGCCCTGACCAGCAATTGAACCAGCAACCTTTTGCTTCAAAGATAAGCATCCAATCCACTAAGCCACACCAGTTAAGGCTACCCTTCTTTTTTGAGTCAGTCAGCCTAACTGATTAAAGCAAAGTAATAATGAGGATTAGATTATGGATCATAGCTTATCTCATTAGATTTTTTGGCCACAAAATAGAATCTTGGCCTTAGCTGGCATATCACAAATAATACAAAGTGAAGATGAGTTACTTCAAAACAGTTATTTTTAATGAGTATGTGTGTGTGTACAGCAGTATGTTTACCGCCATCACCTGTGGAAATTTTGTCAATTATAGAGCCTCCTTTGAGTGTGGAAGAGGAGCTGGAGATGTTTACTGTAGGTTGAGAGCCTCCTTCAGGAATTTTTATGGCTGGAGTTGCAAACAACTGATAGAGAAGAAGCATAGACATAAAACTCTAAGCATTCATGGTACTTTTATACAACTCTACTACTGAAAAAATCTATAAGATAAAAAAGTTGTTTTTTTTAATATACCACAAACTGATAGATGGACTTGTGAGTGGAAAATGATTAGCTTTGTGCAGAGAAAACGTAAAGACTAGAAATCCCTCTTTGATGGGACACAGAGAGAGAAAAAGAGATAAAATGAAATTTAAAGTTAAAGAGAAAAAATAGACTGCTAGTTTAAACTCTTTCATATCTGATATTCTTTGGTGTATCAGTACCTACTATAATAATTTTTTTCCAGAAGAAAAATATGAGGTCTGTCTGGAAAAAGGCAGCCATTGTTAATATAACAAGAATGGTTTGTGTGACGTTAATGTAACCTGGCAGCCAAAGAGAGTAGATTGGAATGCACATGCGTAAACATTGATGATTTCACTGCACTACTCAGTGTGGATGGTAGAAAATGTTGAGTGAGCATGTGTATTTTGTGACTGCCACATTCAAAATGACTGAGCAAGTAGAGTAATAAATCTGTATCTAATTTTGCATTAAGCTTGATCATTCCTCTGCAAAAACTATTCAGATGATTCAGAAAGCCACAGCTATGGGTAATTGGTGATTGGCAGCTTCATCACAACGATACATCTGCTCATGCATCACGTCTCATACAGAGTTTTTTCATGAAACAGCAAACCATCCAGGTAACTCAGCCCCCCTACAGCTCAGATTTGGACCTCTGTGACATCTGTTTTTTTCCAAAACTAAAATCACCTTTGAAAGGAAAGAGATTTCACACGGTTGGACTATCTATGAGATTCAGGAAAATACGACCAGGTAGCTAATGGCAAAAGGGAGAACTGTGTGAGGTCCCAAGTTGCCTACTTTGAAGGGAACTGAAGTGCCATTATCCCATGTACAATGTTTCTTACATTTTGTATCTTCTTTAATAAATGTCTCTTTTTCATATTACATGGCTGGAAACCTTCTGGACAGACCTCATATATGTACACTTGAGAAAAAATACAAGATTTATAAATAACTATCTATGGTAAGTGGTTGATACCAGACATTGATAGAAAAGATCTTAGGGAATTTGGGCTCATTGTCTTGAACTAAGAGACTAAGTGGTTACACAACACTTATGTGGGCAGTTTGAAAATCATGTTAATGCCCTCTTTGCCCATAGATGTAGGTAAGGTCACACAAAGGTGAGTATTCATAGAAACCACATATCTTATGCAGAAGTAAATTTCACTAAAGATGAACATCATCAAGGACATGCAAGAAGCAAAAAGACATGCTGAGCACCCCTTGGGGCTTTTTAGGTCCTTGGAAGCATCTCACACTCTCTGCACTTTAGGGTGCTAAACAGGTTTGTGGGTTAGTTCACAAAAAAGGTATGATGAGTGTCAGTTATGGAACATCTCCATTTCATATCCCAGAGATTTGTGCAGCTTGCATGATGTTCTCCAGAGAGTCATGCCTCATAAATCCATAAATCATATATATTTTTTATTATAAACAATCCCCAGACAGGTCATGCTGCAAAAAACATTTCATTATCAGAATTTTCCCAGGAAATATCCTTTGTTCATGTATCAGGACATCAGTTACCAGCATGTTTACAGAGTCCATTTATCTGCCTTCTGCCTTTTCAGAGAAGCACCTCCCCAGTAAAAACCTGTATTGTACATGTTGTGGCACCTTACATACTACTATACTTTAAAACTCAGAAGGATTTCCTTGCAAGTAGAATATTGCATGAAAGCTGAGACATTTCCTAAAGAACAAAAAGTTGGTGTTCTTCAGAGTTTGAAGGTAGTACATTGGTGCATTTAAATTTCTCACAGATATTCCAGGCAGCTGAGTAATGTGTCTTGTCAGCTTTGAAGCTTTCAGTTTTGTGGCATATTTTTGGTGGTAGCACTAAAGAAAACTAAACAAGTCTTTGGAGTGTCATGTGTATGCCACATTTGTATATAAAAATACACTGTTTCTTTTTCACTCACCATCAAAACATGTCCATTTTGTGTCTCTTTTCCTTAAAGTCAAGAGCTCCCATAACAATGTCATTTGGTTTATTAAAATAAGAATGATTAAAGTACTTGCATCTTCCAGAAAATAATTTCTGGGACCTTAGATGAAGTAATTTAATAAAAATTTTATTTCAGACTGTAGTTGGCTCTATTTATACAATAGTCTTTGTTCTGTGTGTGTGGATTGTTTACTTATTGTAACAGACTATAAATGCATTTATCTCTAAGGAAGCAAATACTAAATGCTTTCCTGGCCAAACAAGCTATAAAAAAAGAGACGTTTGTCTTACCTATATATTTTTAGGTTCTTCTCTGAAAAATAATGTATTTTTTAATCATCCAGCAGATGAGAATGCTGCTTTCTTAAGTTACGGCTACATTGAGTAATGCATGAATTTTATGCAAATTACATTTTAATAGTTCTGAGCAAGATATAAATGGGCTTAAAATGAACATTTATTCCTCTAGTCATTTCCTAGAACTCACAATATGCACAGCCATAACTTGATATGAATAATGTTGATATTAATTATTAGAGCTCTTGTTTTAATTGAGTACAAGTTATGAAGGCATTTATTCAGATGTTCATCAACTGTACATAATAATTGTTTGGCAACATGCTAAACTAAGTAACACACTCACTATTAATTCCTATGATACTCATTGTTAGAATATGAATCATACTGAATTGTTTTGGTATTCATGTGGATGTAAAATATAATTCCACAGGAATCCTATTGTAACTTGCCAAAGCATAAATGAATACTACAGTGAAAATTGGAGCAGATAAGTTACATCCAGAAACAAGGCAAGAAAAACCATGTATTTAAAGTTCCAAATTACACCCCATTCCATTTTGATGGCTGATGGTTTTATAAATGGGAGTAACTGCCAATATGGAAGGTGAACCAATTAATCAATCCACATCTCTGGCATCCAATAGATCATTAGAGAACATTAAACCTGTGGTCCTAAAAATTAATACTAATTCAGGAAGTTCATTTTATCAGAAAGTCCTTGCTCTACCAACCTTCAAAGATGTCTTATGTTTTAAATACCTTAGGGAAATAGCCATTCTTATAGTGTTCCATCTATATGGAGCTTTCTTGGGTGCAGTAGTCACTATTTTGCAACCACTCAGGTACATATTGTGAAGTTCCATAAGTAGTGCTGAGATATGCAATTACAAATATGTTAATAAGACAATGTATAATTTAGGAGGGAAGTTTTGTTGAGTTCAAAAGGATGTAGCACATATTAAAACAATGACTGTGGGCATGGCATGCCCCTCTGTTGGCCTTGGCCAAATGAGCTTGGGCAACGTGATTACACTCACTGTGTTTCAGCTGTTTTATCTTTCTAGTGAGGATCTTATCACTCATGCCTACAAAAAGAGCGTGCATCTAATGATTTCGTGAGACCTTTCAACTAAGTTATCCAATTAAATACTACTAGACCTTAGATTAATTTGCCAAGGCTATTTACAGCCTACAAGTCTTTTCCTTGTCTCATAATCTAATCCTCATTTCTAGGCGTGTATGTTTATGTGTGTTCCTGTCTCTTTCTCTCTGTATATGTAAATGCATGTATACTCAGCCCATACTCTAATTTTGCACTTACCTTCTTCATGTTTACTTTATCTTCTGAAAGTAACAATCAAGAGGACCATTTGGGTTCTTCATGGTAAAAGTTAAAATCTTAGTTAAATTTTTTTGGAAAGCTATGCATAATATATTCTACTGTTTCCATTAGTAATTGATTAATTTATTTTTTAAACTTCTATGGAAATACTAGCATTTAAATGTGCCCCTTAGTATACTGTTTTCTTATAACCAGAGCCCAGGGTAACTAACTGTGGCCAGTTTCTATTGCCATTTTTCTTTCACTTTAGTGACATACCTCCCAAAGATGTAATATGCAGTAACTTTTGTTATTTACTTTATGCACATTCTCTTCTACACAACCCTCACCACTCTACTAAAATTATGTTCTTAAAGATATGTAGCAACTAGTTTTGTGCCAAATGTAGATTTTAAAAATGAATTATTCTCCTTGGCTTCACCTGGGAATCTCTAAACTCAGCACAAATAGCAGTCATCTGCAAATTGCTTTATAGATCAGGCAGGGTGGCCCCAGGCAAGAAACAGATAGAGGCTGACCTTGGCTAGCTGGGAAACCCCAAAACCTGTGCGTCCAGTGGAAAACTACAGACCACCAGGCCCCTATATAGCTGAACCTCCATGGAGCATGGAGTTTGTGGTCAGTGGTCACAGCCAGTCCTTGCAGCTGACTGGCCTAGGTAAATCCCTCTCATTGACCTGTCAAAAACAATCAAGGCTCACCTGCAAAAGCAGGGTATACTCATCCCACACAAAGGGATAATCTGGGGTACCCAGCATGGGTGATAGGGGAGGCTATGCCACTGGACCCTTTATGAAACTTACTATATTTGGCCATGCTATCAAGATAAGAAGTCATAACAGTTCTGTCTAACACATAGAAACAAATGAAAAAAAGCTACGAAGATGAGGAAACAAAGAATCATGGCCCAAATGAAAGAATAGATCAAATCTCATAGAAAAAAAAAAAACTAAACAAAATGGAGATAAGCAATCTATCATATGCAAAGTTCAAAACACTTGTTATAAGGATGCTCAAGGAACTTAGTAAGGACCTCAGCAGTGTAAAAAGATCCGGTCAGAAACAAAGGATACATTAATTGAAATAAAGAACAATTTATAGGAAACAACATTGTAGTGGATGAAGCTGAGAATCAAATAAATGATTTGGAACATAAAGGAGAAAAAAAAAACAACCAATCAGAACAACAAGGAGAAAAAAGAATTTAAAAAATGAGGGTGTTGTAAGCAGCCGCTGAGACAACATCAAGTGCTCCAATATTCACATCATAGGGGTGCCAGAAGGAGAAGAGAAAGAGCAAGAAATTGGAAATCTATTTGAAAAATAATAAAAGGAAACTCTCCTAATTTGGTGGGGAAATAGACATACAAGTCCAGGAAGCACAGTCCCAAACAAGATGGATTCAAAGAGGCCCACTTCAAGACATATCATAATTAAAATGCTAAAGGTTAAAGATAAAGAGAGAATCTTAAAAGCAAAAAGAGAAAAGTAGTAAGCTACCTACAGAGGAATTATCATAGACTATAAGCTGATTCTCAAAAGAAACTTTGCAGGCTAGAAGGGATTGGCAAGAAATATTCAAACTCATGAAAAGCAGAGACCTACAGCCAAGATTTCTCTACCCAGCAAAGCTATTATTTAGACTCAAAGGGCAGATAAAGAGCTTCCCAGACAAGAAAAAACTAAAGGAGTTCATCATCACCAAAACATTACTATATGAAATGTTAAAGGGACTTATTTAATAAAAAAAGGAAGATCAAGCCCTGGCTGGTATAGCTCAGTGGATTGAGCGCGGGCCTGTGAAGCAAAGGGTTGCTGGTTCGATTCCCAGTCAGGGCACATGCCTGGGTTGCAGGCCAGGTCCCCAGTAGGGGATACATTGATATTTCTCTCCCACTCTCTCTCCTTCCCTTTCCCTCTCTCTAAAAATAAATAAATAAATAAAATATTAAAAAAAAAGGAAGATCAAAACTATGGAAAATATAATGGCAAAAATACATATCTATCAATAATTGAATCTAAAATAGAAACTAAGCACACAAGAAGAACAGGGACAGAATCATGGATTTGAACATCATTTTGATGTTTGCCATACTGGAGGTGGATATGAGGTAATAGGTGAAAAGGTGAGAGGATTAAGAATTTCAAATAAATTTTACAGAATACACGTGGGGATGTAAAGTACAATAT
>PVKM010010401.1:0-34991 GCA_004027735.1 Carollia perspicillata
ATCTAAATTTTCCCAGCCGTGAGGTGTGGTCACTTTCCCTATTTCATAGGGTTGCTCAAAGATTAAAGAAGAATGTGTAAATCACACACCTGCCTCACAACAGGTGCTTGCTAGAAGGCAGCTATTGTAATAGTGGCAGGAGAGGAGAGGATGGATTCAAGCATCTGAAAGAAGGTCTTGCACTTAAGGGAGTGTCGGATTGTATTCTGCACATAAATAATGCCCCCCAAGCCCAGAAGACGGTTCTCATTTTTTTGTCACGTGGTAAAATATTATCAGTAGAGATCCCAGAAGAAGCAATGCAACAGTGTTTGTTGCATGAGTTATTGAAGTTGCTCCCTTGTGCTTTGCCGAATACTTTCACAATGTGTTACAGTAAAATTATACCAGACACTTAACCATTGTGTCCCAGGTGGGGCCTAGGGGGCATAAGCATATGTTATATTCAGGAGGAAGGGAAGTGTTTCATATTTAAATGATAAAATATTATTTTTTAAGTTTGCTTCTGACTGATGGTTCTGAAATGGCTAAAGAAATAATTTTTTCATAAATGGGAGAGTGCCGATGAGACTGTACTTAAAGAGGTTAATTCTAGCCTGTGCATAGCAGTAGTGAACAAATGTCCTCTGCACAGAAGAGCTCAGTGACAGAAACTCTCTTCTTGATACAAAGGAGATATTAGTGATGTAACCTGGGTGGTATCTTCAGGTTTGGCCAAAGGCCGTCTTGGAAAAAGAATATGCTTGACCTTCAGAAGACGGTGTCCGGTTGCTGAGATCTACATTCAGAGGTAAGAGGCAAGGCAGGACCATGGCACGTGAGCTTTCCTGGGCCGGAGGGAATCAGGAACCAAGGGAACAGAGATTACTGTCCACTCTGAGACTGCCCCTTAGGTTGTTAATTGTGTTGCCCCTGTGAGTTTCCTATGATGATTACCGATACCATCACTAAAATAATCTTTTAAAATAATGTGTATTCTGGAGTACTGGGAAGAGACTGCTTCACACTCTACAGCCAGACATGAATGTGGGGAGAAAAATCACAAAAGATGGAGAGAAGAAGAGGGGAAGCAGGCTGAGTCCCCAAAGCCTCTGAGGAAGAAAGGAGAAGGTCTGGGCCAGAGAAGGAATTCTTGGAATTCTGGATGCAGTGTGGCATCAGCAAGGAGACTGATGTCTCTCCGTTTCTAATAATGCAAGTTTGTTTTTCTCTCCAGATTTACAATCTACTTAAAAATCTGTACTCTGGTATGTAATAATTCTTTCTTACAACTTTTTCACAATGCTTTCAGACAGAATTTATTTTCTGGGTTTGGGGAAGAAGAATGCTAAGAAGTCCAGCTCACTAGGAAGTGCAGTGGACCTGATTACTTAACCAAACTTCTGTCTGGCCTGTGTACGAATTTATCTCTAATTCAAGAATGAGCAGAGCATTGTCTTACCAAACCTCACCATTTCCTGCATTTGAGAAGGGACTGAGAAGACTTGTGCTCGACCAATTTGGAGAACTTTAGATAAGCTGAAACATGGAAATCAAAGCAAAGAAGAAGAAAATCAATACAAACAAAATTTGTGATCTTTGGGAAACAAGTGGTTTGGGGGAAAAGCTAATTTCCAAGGTCTCCATCTGCCCCATGGCCACTCCCTTCTTGAGGACCTTTCTGCCTTTCTTCATGTCAGTTTTGAGTTAGGAATACTGGAACTGATCACTTTTCAGCCTCAATAAGTCCTTGCTAATTATTTTAACATTTCAGGTTCAGGAAACCCAAACCCAGTGTTTGTTAAGTGCTCTTGGCCTTGATTTGTATGCCCTCTTATATTTCAAGGGAAGTTGGGTCCATGTGTTTCTGATTCATTTTTACTTAACTCATCAAGACATTGTTTCATGAAGGCCATTTGATGTCCAAAGATTCCGCCGAACCTTTTGTTCGTTAAACCATAATGCCAGGGAAGTAACACGCAGTTTACGACAAAAGAACAGAATAGGAGACCCAGGAACTAACTATCCTACCTCCGTCTTTGACACACTTTCATATAATGCTGGGTCACTCTTCCAGAGATCTGTGTTATCTGGGTAGAGAGAAGAATATTTTATGTAAGATTTAGAGAATTCTATAATAAAATATTATTTTAGAGAGTCCTTGTTAATAGTTAGGCATGTTAGAAACCAATATCTAAATAGCTCTTGGGTTGAAATAATGAGTTTTTGCCTAGTTTAAAAATTGTTATAGTAGTTCTGGTACTGCTCTTGGCAAAGTACCACGACTTAAAATTAAAATCTCAAATGGTGATTAGACAAAATGTAATGTTTCCACCTGAAAAGCATAATCTTTACATGGATTTATACATTGGGAAAGTACTATATTTTCTACTAGTTTCCTATTTGAGCTAATGATCAAATCGCCAATCTGTTTAACAATTTTCAAAAAGATAAACTGCAGATATTTGTCACAGACAAAACTTTCTCTTTCTGACTCAAAGGCAGAGATCTCCCAACACTGTAGTTTGGAGCATATACTGAAGTCAAAGTTCCTCTGAATAGAGTAGCAACAAATTTAGCTGCTATCAACAATTAAATGTATTCTTGATTCATTAATTTCACCTTTACACTAGGTTCGTTATCCCGCTGTCACTGGTTGGTCTCTGGGCTCTCAGGTGCTGACCCTGATCATTTGTCAAGTCTCCAAAAGCATAACAGGATTCAAGAACCAGTTTGACCAGGGCCAACAGCAGAAACCAAGGGAGCTCTCAATCAGAATGACCAGGAAGTTGCAGAAAACAGGTCTAGGTAAACTAACAGGGTCTGCCTTTGGCTTCTTGCATCGGCGGGGCACCCAAAAGAGAAAAGTGTGGTCATGGGCTGATGGAGACCTTTGAAAATTAGCTTTCTGTCCACATTACTTGTTTCCAAAAGCTCACAAATTTTGTATTTATTTATTTTCTCTTGATCATTTTATCTCCAAGCAGTGGCCTAGAATCAGGCACAAGGTTCAGTCAAACGTGGCATAAGCACCATCCAGAACAGACTGAGATGCACAGGCAGAAAGTCAGTAGACTAGTAGCCCCTTCTGTCAGCATCTCAGGAAGAGGAGAGTTGGACTGGGCATGGCCAGATGCACCACAGATGTACGGCAAGGGAGGGAGGGGCCCAGCCTTTCTTTTCTTAAAGGGTTCCCAGGAAAGTAGGCTTGTAATATGGGGTGGGGGGGATAAAACAATGTCAGTTTTGTTACTAGGCACTCAGGGGAAGTATATACCAATGCTGGGTATACCGGCTGTCTAGCACCAATATCCCTTGGAGACTTTGTAATAAGTTGAGACTGGCCACTAACTCTCCTGCTAAGGAGCGAGGTAGTAACTGATCCTAGCTGGCTCCCGCCAGGCAACTTACAGCAATTCATGGAACAAGCTTCTTTGTCTTTCTACAATTGGCAAGCTGTTTAGACCCATTAGGGGAGTACTTACTACTTGTCCGGGGAGTGGGACGAGAAAACTGGGAAAGAGCTAATGTCTGTATTTGATCCATGGAGATGAAGAAAAAAAAAACAAAACTAAGGGCCAGCCTTCTAGAAGTTCACAGTCTACTGAATGAGGTCAGAAAGCCTATAAATAGTGACCACACAACTTGGAAAATGATGATATAGAGATCTGAGAATCATCAGTGCTATCACAAATGAGGTGGTGATCAACCCTGGTGGCAGGAGGGAGGGCTCTCGAAAACCTTTCCTCCTTCATGAAGCATACTTCATCGGGATGCATACGCTTCCATCAAGGATGTGCTCACGGTGAGAAGGCAGTGAGTGAGTGCAAGGTGAGGGAAGGGCACTCTAGGCAGAGGGAACCACAGGGAGGCAGCATCCCTAATTACAGCCAGGCTGAAGAGAGTTGAAAAGAAATAGCCTCCCCCACCCCACCAATTTGCATGTTCTAGAAGAGTCAAATCACGAGAAAAGAACCAAAACTTCAACAACATCTAGCAGTTTTCAAAAATTTCACAATTAAGCAATGCCAGGTCCATTTAAAAAGGGAAGATCCTTTCAGACCCTCTGGAGTCACGGACTACTCTCAGATGCCTGCTGTCCCCCATCAGCTGAGCAGCCTGATCGGTGTCCTCTACCAGCGGGTTACTGAGCCAGGGCAATCGTAGTTAGACCGCCCTTGCCAGCTGGCTTTCCTGTCTTCTGGCCAGGGGTTGTTTCTGTCCACCTAGGTACCCAAAGACCCAAGCACCTTCTAGATCTTAACAGAAATTCATTCTGGTCAGGACAGAGAACACAGCTTCTGTAGCAAAACTCAAAACTCTGCAAATAAGGGATTTCTTCTTCTCAAGGTTTATTGTATATGTTTATAATTGTTCCTGCTTCAGTATCTTAACACTGGTGGGGTTGGGGTCACAGTGTCATCTCCCAGATCTAAGGCCTTTCACATTCGGGGTCACAGGAAAGCTGATACGCTATTTCTTTTAACACGGCTTTGCCCTGAACACAATACTCTGTTTGTGAGGGGGATTCTAGTATACTCTAATCACGAGGTAAATAATAATAACAACCACATATTATCTTTTATGTTTCTTTGATTCAATAATTCAGGAAGTTTTGAGTCTCGTGCGATGACAGGCAAATGTTGTCTGGAACTGGGGTTGTCGTGAAGGCTTTTGCATTCGCAGGCCTGAGGCCACAGCGAGGAAGGCTCGCAGAGCTGGTGGCTGAAAAAGTGGGGCTCCTCCAGGAGGACTCTCCGCCACTGTCTGCATCATGGCAGCTTTACAGTACCTGGACTTTTTGGCATAGCAGCCCAGGCCCCCAAAGGCACTTCCTCTAAGACACAGCGTCAGGTGGAAGCTGTAGCACTGTTCTCGGCCCAGCCTCAAAGGTGCCTCAGGATTGCTTCCCTTTCTATTCCGTAGAGTTGAGTCACTAAGGTTGGCCCGCATTTAAGGAGAGGGTAATTAGACCCTACCTTTTTATGGCAGAAATGTCAAAGATTCTGCAGATTCGTGTGCTTTAAAGCAATCCCAAAGGAAGTCAGCAAGAGGGGAATATCAGCTGGAAAGAAAAATAAACAGCAATGTATAAAAAGTTAATCACCATAATTTTCAATGACATTTCCTTAAAATTTATCATGAATCAAATTCAGACCTTTAAAAACATCTCAGTACCATTTTTACCTAGTAACTAGTTTCCAATTTTTGTTACATAATTTTATTTTTTCTTAATGACATCATTTCCCTTTTAAATTTAATTGATCAAATTTTGTTTTGCACCTTCTTTTTTTATAGGTTATAATCAGAAAGCAACTTATTTTTGTCTCCCACTTTCCCTCACATTTTTAGAGTGATTAAATTAATTAATTTTGGTTGTTTTGAGGAATAACATTGCTAATTTAGTTATTATAGTGATTGGAACAAGATATATAAATTTTTCTTTAGATAACGTTTCCTTTATCTCAATTCCATAGCTAGCTTCAACTACTAGATATCCTTTTGACCTAACCCTCCACCTTTTCTTATTCCTTCTGAATTCTACAAATTTAGTGAAAGCCTTATTTTCAGCTTGCTGTTTAGAAGGACTCAGAATCGAGGAACTTTCAGAGATTTTTTTTTTTGTTTCATTGAAGTTTTTTAGGTATAATGTATATACAGTAAAATTTAGACTATAGTTCTGAGTCTCAGCAAATGCACTAATCTTTCTTTTCCTACAGTTTTACCTTTTCCACAATGTCATATAAATCCAAGTACAGCATATAACCTTTTAGATAAATTTTAATTATTAAACTTATTGGGGTGACATTGGTTCATACAATTACATACCATATTTTTCACACTATAAGATACACTCCTCTCCCCAAATTTGGGAGGAATAATGGTTGTTAATGCTGCTGTTGAGTTATGTTTACATGTATATTGGTGAAATATTATGTTATTTATGTTATTAAATATTTTACATTTTTATCTGATTACACAACATTAGCTGAAGGGGTAAGGAGCCGCTTTCTCAGAAAAACTCTTGATTGCATTGAAGTTTATAAGAAAACTGCTTAAGCATTTATCAGAAATGCTTATTTCTATCTAGAAGAAAGTTGGCTGTGAACTGTTTCACACACACAAAAAATTTATGCCAGACCAAGTTGGAGACAATTTTCTCTCCCATTTATTTACCCTTCCCCACGAACACTTCCTGCTTTCTCAACATCAGAACATGTTTTCTGCCCGCATGACTACCGCCACCCCCAATCCCTACCACTCTTGTTGCTTCAGGCCAAGATCAAATGTTCTTTCCTTCCAACAATGCTTTTCCTAGAGCTCCTCTGTGGTACCCCTCTTACTTTTATTGGTTATATTCATATCTCCTATTTTAACTATAAGAAATTGAGTCTTTTCATTTGTATACACTCATTAATATTCAACAAAGGTGGAATAATAAATAGATATAACTAAATCCATGGTATAAAAGATGTTTTGTAATGCAATCTTCAATATATTGTACTTCAAGGAAGTATTTCAAAATCTAAGATAATTATTGCACTCATCAAATTAGATTAAGTGGTAAACTATTGAAAACCCACAAAAACTGTGCTTTAAACAAGAGAAAAAAATGTTAATTTCCCTTTACAATGGCGATCTGGAGGTCAGTAGTCAAGAGCCGGTATAGTGATCCCATGGTCCTTCTATCTTACTGCTCAGTCATCCTCAGTGCATGGCTTCTTCCTTGAGGGTCAAGGTAGATGTTCAATCTTTGGTCACCACATCCTTTTTCTTTGAGGAGGAGAAGAGAATGGCGTGCCTCTTCTTTGTAAAGACACACTTCAGAAGTTGCACGTAAAATTTGCCGATTTGTTAGTGTACTGATGAGCCAAAGCACATCTGATTACACCCCGTTAGCTATATAACGCAGGTCCATACAGCACCAGTAGTAAGGGACACTAAGGAATGTGCACCATTTTAAAATCATGGGCTCCACTACCAAAGAGGACTAGATTATATATTGAGGGAGAGCTAGAAGTTTCCCTTTCTATAGCCCATTTTAATGTTTACCACACCCCAATGGTCAGGAAATTTCTATTTTAACTTAACTTGTTTTTCCACACTTCAGCATAATTATGTGTATTCCTTTTTGGTTCTTAGTAAATACTAAGAGATTCCATTTTTCTAATGTAGCCAAATGTCAGTTTCAACTCTAGGAGAATATATATGTTTCAATTTTATTTATATATACATATGTGTGTGTATAAAATAAAAATTTGGGGGACCACTTTATATAAGATATCATGGTTCTCCACTTTTTGTGATCATGCAGCACAATAAAAAAATGTTAACCTCTAGCCCTGGCTGATTTAGCTTAGTGGGTTGAGTGCGGGCTGTGAACCAAAGGGTCGCTGGTTTGATTCCCATTCAGGGCACATGCCTGGGTTGTGGGCCAGGTCTCTAGTGGCAGGCACATGAGAGACAACCACACATTGATATTTCTCTCTCTCTCTTTCTCCCTTCCTTCCCCTCTCTCTAAAAATAAATAAATAAAATCTAAAAAACAAACTTAAAAAATTTAACCTCTATTTTTACACTTATTTAGTAATATATTTTTCAAGCAAATATCAATCAAACGGACCTTAAATACCTTGATTTATGCTCTTCAGCTGTCACACACATCATCATTTCAATTAAGAATTCAACCAAAATCTAACAGAGAGGGCTAGGACAAAACACTAACGATGTGAATTGTTATATTGTTATGTTCCACATGGAAAAGAAATAACAATTATTGAAACTCCGCATTTTGGGTCTGACAAACAAATTAAACGTCTCGACAAAATGTCTGTGTTGAAAAACCCATTTGGGCTTTTTCACAACATAGTTGAATTTGTTGAAGAGTTGAATGTCTTCTTGTTTATGAAGTCTTAATTTTGCTACTATTGGGTTACTCAGCTGGGATAAACAAAGAACACTGCTGCTCTGCTCACTGTGGTCACGAATTTTAGGGCCCCGGAGAAGCATGTCGAGGCATTTTGGAGTCTTGATTTCAGTGTGCTGCATGTGTGCTATGGAAGCCTCCACACTGTGTGTGTGTGGACTTAAAAGCCTTGCAAATGAAGCCATAGCTGAAGTTGCCGGATCCGTCATGTTGCATTTCCCTCAGGGCAAAACCCAAAACTGACAGCTCTCGCTTTGTGTCCCAGAACAAAACTGAGCAATCAGGACCAAGCAGGCCCCTGCCACATAGCTGCTCGCTGATATCAATTATTTCACCGAATCATCTTGACAAAGTGTACTATTCACTTAAATATTTTATTTGGGAGGAGATATAAAAGCAACAGGGACAGCAGGGAAAGGCGGTGGTGCCATCTTAGAACTGCTGGTACCTGAGATGTAGATTTCTGATCAGAGTCAGGCAGGTACCCAGCATCTTAAGAATTATAAAATTTGAAAAGCCACGTAGAGAAAGTTCAACTGTGGCTGTAGGAACAGACTCAGAAGGACGACACGGCGTCGAAGAGATGGGGCTCTAAGAATGAGATTTTGACCACATGATGATGAATGAATGCAGAGATAAAGTCATCAGTAAGACTGCCCAGAAACCCGCTGAGGGGTTTAGATTTTGAAAGGATGCATATATAAAGGCAAGGAAGGTCATATACCCAAGGACACAAATTGTGAAATGTATAAGAAAATTGTCAGAATCGTTAATGCACTGATAAGCCAAAGCTTACAAAAATGACAAATGCAATAAAGCCCATCGTTTCAACTCTGTTTAGATCACAGATGTGAACAAGGAAGTAAAGTGTACAATACTGGAGATGACGGTATAATGCTAGCAGATGAGAGAAGCATTTCAATCAAGGAAAATTCTCTTCAAAACTTAAAAAATCCAACATGGGTTAAAAGGGTACACAAATTTCCAGAAAGAACGAGCTGCTTAAATGAATCCTACACTCCATCTCCAGAGGACTTGCACCTCCAGGAAGCTCGTGGGGGTGATTGTGAGGTGACTGAGGGTAATCACTGAATCAGGGCGACCCTGAGGTATATCAGGAGGCTGCAACCAAACAGACTCACCTTGGCTTCTCAGAAGGTGGATGATATGGAGTTTGGGAGCCGATTCTACAAACAGTAAATAAATAGATGTGATGTTGATATGTTGCAAAATTCAAGAAAGGGACAATTGAACAGGTGGTCTGTTGACATTACAGAACAAAATGCCGAGCAGTACACTCTAGTGTGTAGTAATCACGAAATCCACTCCAAATGAGCCTCACTCCCCTTTTTGTAAGGTGAATAGATGGGCAGGTAATGGACACAGGACCAGAGACATGGACAGAGGGACCCCTGTAATACAGCCTCTTTGCATCCCAATGGGAGACACGACCTTCAAAGGTGGGCCACAAGTGACATTTTCCTTTTAAAAATGAGTTCTTTTCTAATTATGTAAGTACTGTTTTTCAAAGCATGTGGACATACAGTATTTCCTTGTCTCCAAAATGTAATTCATCATGTGATAGTGCATTAATTAAAAAAATCTTTTCTGGGGTGAGAAAAATTATATTAAATGTATAATTTATCCTAATTTAGGAAGCACTAACATATGAAAAAGTTACCTTAGAATTGCTGAAATATATCCACATATATTTACAGAAATCTAACCATACATTTTATTCATTTGGCATTTGATTATAATCTTTGACTCCACATCATTAAAAGTGCTACAACCATAATTTCTAATGTAACACTTTATAATTTATTTAATTATTCCTCTATTGTTCTGAAAATTTTCATTTTTTAATAAATAATTTTATAATTTATTTTTCAGAAGTACTTATTTGCATTTCTGATTATTTCCTTAGGGTGCATTTCTAATATGGGATTATTGAGTAAAGAGATGTTTTAAACTTTCTTGCTGCATAGTACCAAATGAGATTACATCAATTTACATTATCATCAGCAGTGGTTTGAGAAAGAACCCATGTTACCACCATTCGAAATGGTCTTTCCTTTTCAAATTTTTCTGGATTCAGTAGGCAAACAAACAAACAAACTAATCTAAAATTTTCTTTTAATTTGGTTTGAATTTCATTGACTGCAGTGACATTGAATATTTTTCCATGTAAGTATTACTGTTTTTGTTTCTTTTGTGAATTTTCTGTTTTGTCTTTTATTCATTTATCCAATGGAAATTTGTTATTTTTCTCGTCAATTATTGGGTGGTTTTTTATTTTCAAAGATACTAACCATTTTTCTACTCGATCATTATAACATTTTATATTAAACATTTGTGTCATTTTATTTCAAATTTGTCTATTATTTTCTTAAGCTCATCCTAAAGAATGTATGCTTTTTCATTGGCAAGTTTACAAAATTTACTTCAATTGTTATAGTTGATATTTGACCTTACCTCTGGTATTCTGTTTATCCCTTTTGTTTGGGGGTAATATGTCTTGCTGTTTATTTTGTGTGTGCCTGTGTTTTGCTCTATGATTGGTGTTTTGATTTCTTTCATCTTCCATAGTGATTTGGAACACAGATATCCTACTTTTTAAACTTTACTTGTGATTGCTAAGTTTTTCAAATCATATGTGAACTTATATTTCAAAAAATATCAAATTCATGAATGAAACAAAAACCTCTGATTCTCATTATGGGCTACTAAGAACTTGGTATGCTTATATTCTCCCTGTCTCTTCCCCCATTTACTTTCTGGCCTTTATTGACCTGGTGCTTAGATGTAGATCGTTTCTACTAAATGATTACTTTTCCATTTTATAATTTTAAAAATATTTTTATATTTCCTTACAAAGAAATTATTTTATATTTGCATTCAATTTCATGACCATGTAACACCATTTTGATCTAAATGTATGTGGACTTGGTTTCGTGGCTCACACACACTAGCAGTCCTTTTATGTTAGAACTTCAATGTCTCTGGGTCCTTGGTATTTTACGTGCACCTTGGACAGCTAGATTGTGAAAGGCCAGATCAATAGATTGACCAGATGAAACTTAACAATGAAGATGGAAAAGAATAGAGGGCTCCTTCTTTGGCAATAATTGTAATGAAAAAGGCCAAGAAATTTGAGCTGGTATAATATCAATACGAGCAAAACATGTAATGTGATGGAATTTAAAAAGCTAATGAAAATACAATTGTGGTGCCAATAAGCCAAAGTCATAGGATGAATTTGTAATTCTACTTTACTAGGTACAAGCCAGACAGCCTGTGGCTGGAGTACTCAGGTCAGTTCTGAGCCACCTTAACATTTTAAACCCAGCAAGCATCCAGATGGGCAACTAAGAAAGAGAAGAGTCTAAAAGTTATGTCATATGAAGATCGATTGAGGGAACTGGGGGTTGAAACCAGAAAAATGAGATTTCAGAGCTATGTGATATTCATGTACTTGAAATACCGTGATAGATAACAAAGACTCATTGCTCCTGGAAACAAATGTAGGGGAGTAAATGAAGTTTCAGAGGATAAAGAAGATTTTAACACAGTAAGAGGAAATTTCTCAAAGTGTGAGTTGGCCCAAATTGGCATGTGCTGTCTCACACACTGCCATGCTTTCCATTCCCTTAGAGTGATGGCATCCGCTGAAGGCGGTACCTGGCCTGTGTCATACCAGCAAAGAAGCGGTTAATCAGAAATGTACTTGGGACAAATATATTAGTGGGTGTAATTTCCAGCTTTCTCCTCTTTGCTACACAACATCCTGTTCTCCTCCTCCACCTGCAATACTTCTGCAAAAGAGAACTTTGCTTTCACCTGCTCGTTCTCTCTCCCCTTTCATCTTTCTAGAACATTCTACTTTTGCAGGGCAAGCTGCTGGTGTTGTATAGAGACAGGGGTCTGGAGAAGGGAAGGAAATTGGGGAGCACTCTTACTTTCTGGCTCTGTTTCCAGAATCTCTTGGTAATTGAGTATATAGAAAAAGTGTGATGAATTATTTTTAAAGGATTGCTTGATACTTTAAAAAAATTGATGGGATGGAATGCAGTGGGAAGAGAGAGATAGAAAAGCAAGCTCTCTCCCTGAACGTTTGCAGGGTTTGGAATGGGAGAAGCTCTGAATATCTACAAGATGTGGGAGAGACAGAGAAAAGGGAAAATGAACAAGTTAGAAGTAGACACAGACTACTGTCCTGAAATAAAGAAGTGTGTTCCCTAGCACGGGACAAGAGTCTTGTGAACAAACAGAAATAAGGAGAACCTAGAAGAATTTCTGGATCCTATTTACATGAATAAAAGTTGCAAGACTCTTTATGAGGAGAAACTAGAGTTTTAAATCAGATCCCTTCTCCCACTTTAAATATTATGCAAATGTTTACACATACTGGTGCTAGTGTTATTCATGTGGTAAGACGTGTGGGGTTGTCATTCCATAGTGCGGATTCACTCATTCTCTGTGAACCATTCCCTGCTTTCATGAAGTCTCACTGAGCTGCTTGCATGTGTGTGTTTGTGTGTGTGTATTACTTCCCTAGTACAAGCAAAGTGTCATTGCCCGAAGAGGATAAAACAGGGAAAGCAACACCCCTCCCACATGCTGTTGTTGGGTATCGTGATGGTTAACTTTATGTGTTGACTTAGCTGGGATATAGTGCCAAGATATGTGGTCAGACATTATTCTAGATGGTTCTGTGAGGGTGTTCTTGGATGACATTAACATTTAAATCAGTCGAAGGCCTGAATGGAACAATAAACTAACCTCCCCTGAGCAGGAGGGAGTCCTGCCAGCAGACAGCTTCAGACTTGAACTGCTACATCAGCTCTTCCTTGGGCTCCGGCCTGCCGGTCCACGCTGCCAATTTGGGACTTGCAGCCTTCATAATCATGGGAGGCAATTCTTGAAAATAAGTCTCTTTCAGTATCCATGCACATCCTATTGGTTCTGCTTCTCTGGAGAACTTCGGCTAACACAGGTGAGCTGTGCATTGTGGGTACAAAGAGACACTCTGTATCTGAAAGGAGATCAGATGACACAGACCGTGCACTCTGGTCCCACTCTCATGATTTCATTTGCTTCTACCAGGCTCTACATTCCATATGGGATCACACTGTATGGTTTAACACACTGATTTTGTGTGGGCAGAGCTGTAACTCACCAAAACTTTCAAAATATTTCCATCTATTTACAAAGTTTGCAACTAGGCGAAAATACACAGGAAGGTATTTTTTAATGGAGTGATGATAATTGGGAATATATATAATATGCACATTAGCAAAAAATGTGAATAAATTCTTCAGAAAAATAAAAATGCCAGATAGCATATGTAATAGATGTCTCATAGTCCCGTGCAAACTTGTCACTAAGAGAGCACCCAACTAAAATGAATTAACGATCATCAAATGTTACAGCGAGAATTCTTCTGTAAGAAGCATTTTTTACATTGTTTTCAGAACCCAGGGAAGATGATCTGTCCTCCAGGAACTCATATTCAATATACATTATTTAATGAATGGCATTATTGGGGTGCCCCATTTGAAATCATAAGGAGGGGACGCATTTCTTTTAAAGGCAGAGGTGCCTTCATCTCTCCTCCCACTGCACGGCCCTCTCAGGTCCAAAGGTTTGCATACAAAACTCACATGGGCTTTCCAGACTTAGCCTGATTCATCACTGCTGTTTCCCAGAAGAATGATCTTCCAGTTTCTTCCAGGTTAGAACAGCAATAGAGTGCCATTCCACGGAAAGCCCAATGACATTATATAAATTAGAAATAATACATTAAAGTAGAGTTTGCCAAAATAAAGATCAGAGAAGCACAAGCGACTGTGATCAGCCATAATGTATATGAAAGGGCTTTGGATGACTGCTCACACATGCTAGAAAGTCAATACATGTCAGAGCACTTTCTTGCTACTCAAATATTCACATGTCCCAGGAAAGGCGATTGCAAACCCAGTGTTTCACTGGAGATGTATTAAAGTGCAGATTCTCTACAGTTCTAATAGGCTCATTGTTAGTATTGCCGGGGATCATCTCCGGTGGCTGAGGCTTCCGTGTAAGTGAGAACCTGGCTAGCTGGCCTGAAAGGTCCTCGCCAAATCTGATGCGCTTGAGCTTTCTGCCAGGGGTCTGGAATTGGCGGGGGGAAGGACAGAGCAGCCCATTCGCATTCTTTGAAGTGTTTCCTTTCGATTCTAAGTGTATCTTTGTAACCATATACCCGTAGGGTAATACCTGGCTGAGGCAGTAAGACCTTTAGTTCACTATGGAAATCACAATCCTCCATCTTTTAAAAAATGTATTTTTTAATATGGTCTTCTTTCTTTTTTAAAATAAAAAATTTATTTCCCTCTCATCTCTTTTCCCCTTTAACAACCATCAGCTTATTCTCTGTATCTATGGGTCTGTTTCTGTTTTGTTCTGTTTATTCATTTGTTTTGTTTTATTTAGATTCCACATAAGTGAGATCATATGGTATGTTTTTCTCTGACTTATTTCACTTAGCATAATACCCTCTAGGTCCATCAGTGTTTGTGCAAATGGCAAGATATCATTTTTTACTGCTGAGTAATATTTCATTGCATATATGTACCACAGCTTCTTTATTCATTCATCTATTAATATATGCATAGCGCATCTTTAGTCACTCATCTATTTATCTATGTTGCATCTATATCTTGGCTATTAGTAGTAATGCTGTAATGAACATAGGGGTACATATATCTTTCCAAATTGGCATTTTGTTTTCTTTGGATAAATACCCCAAAGTATAATTGTTGAATTGTAAGGCAGCTTTACTTATAATTTTTCAAAGAATCTCCATACAGTTTTTCACTGTGGCTGCACTAACTTACAATCCCTCCAACAGTGCATGAGAGTTTCCTCTTCTCTACATCCTCACCAACACTGTTATTTATTGATTTAATAATGCTAGCCATTCTGACAAGTATGAGGTGGTATCTCATTGTGGTTTCAATTTGCATTTCCCTGATGATTAGTGATATTTAGCATCTTTTCATGTCTGTTGACCGTCTTTATGTCCTCTTTGAAGAAATGTATATTCAGGTCCTCTGTCCATTTTTAATTAGATTTTTGGGCATATTAAGTCATATAAATTCCTTATATATTTTGGATATTAGCTCTTTATCAGCTGTATCATTTGTAAATATCTCCTCCCATGCAATAGATTATCTTGTTTTGTTGATGGTTTCCTTCACTGGGCAAAAACTTTTTAGTTTGATGTCGTTCCATTTGTTTATTTTTTCTTTTGTTTTCCTTGCCTGAGGAGACATATCCAAGAAGATATTGCTAAGAGCCTGCCAGAGAGTTTACTGCCTATGTTCTCTTCTAGGAGTTTTATGGTTTGAAGTCTTACACTGAGGTCTTTAATTCATTTGAGTTTATTTTTGTTCAAGAAAGTGGTCCAATTTCATTGTTTGCATGTATCTGTCTTATTTTGTCCTAGGGTTCACATTGTCCCCAGCAGCTTGACCAGGAATATGTGGCAGCAAGCAAAGTCGTGACATTTGAAAACCAGGAGGATAGGGAAATGTTTGGTTTGCGCAAGTGATAATCTGCTATCTGCTCTCTCATAGGCGTCTAAAGGACAAGGTCTAAGGCCCCAGTAATTGTCAGTACATCCCATACTACAGAGCCAGTGGTCTGTGTGTGCTTAATAAACGCTATCAGACAATTAGTAACTGATTAGTAAGTGATTGGTAACTGTCTCCAACGTTGCTATCACTTGCCAAAGAATTAAACTACATTTATACTTTCAGTAATTATCTCCCATGCCAAATTGTTCCCATATGGACCCAAACGTTGCTATTTTAGGCTGGATTCACACGATAGCAGTGATTACTTAGTTATCCTACTGTGAGCAGAGCCCAGTTTTCAAAAGTAACAACTTTCGCAACTCATCGGCCGTCTTCGGTCTGCCACGGGCACGCTCGCCGGTAAGCTGAGGATGGAGGTGAGAGCGGGGTGCCGAAAGCTTCACCGAAGACGGAGGCACGTGGCTGTCTTACTTGTCGGAACTGTGGCACCTAAAGTTCCACGTCTTCTAGTAAAGGAATAATATTTTAAACTCACCTCACGCGTGTAACCTTAAATAAGGTACACGAACATAAGCATGGCATCAACAGCATTTTTGAATGCTCTGCACTTTAAAGAAAGAATCTGAAGGTTTCGCTTGGGGCACAGCTTTTCCAGGACTGCCACAGACTCAGGCATGCTCAGCTGACCACAGCATTACGATCCCCTCCTTCCTTAATAACGGCAAGTTCTAAATCCTCTGGATCGATACCCACAACGTTGAATAAGAACAATTATTATGGAGTCTCAGGTTAGGCATCCATTTGGTTGGTGGGGGAAGAGGAGTTGGGGAGAGGGCAGTTTTTACAGAACGTCAAAGTCACTTATAATCTTTAAGCCACATTTACTTTTACGCCTAAGGATACTTACAATTTCTTTCTAAAAATTATTAATTTAGTGAGGAACAATTTTTGAAAAAATGTAGACACTTAAAAGTGTGGCAAGGAGACAGGTGGCAGCATACCTAGGAATTGATTTAAACGGTAGACAATGATGGTACTTAGGCTTCTCCCAAACAGACAAAGCTGTCTGTGGTTTTCTTTTTTCCATTCAGTCTATAATCTTTTTTGATGATCATTTCATTAACACTTACCACATGCTGACTTGTATGTCCTCTGAGGAGCTGGGGCCTCATCCACACTGATGTTTCCTTCCTTTCCTCCAGACTGGTCTTGATTTGATTGAAATAATGTGGAGTCTAAATGGTAGCCTAAAAATGTGAAACCTTTTATTCCAAAATATAATATAATCAGCAGCAGTAATCTACCATGGAAATCCTAGTGCAAGGAGAAAAACGCACCCAGGGGCCTATAAGCAGAGGACGTCCCCAGCCAATGCTGATCGCCATTTTTGTGCCTTTGGCAAGAATATGTATAACCCAGGTGGCAGGGTGCTATTTTTCTTTTCTGAAAACAGACATTGCAGACATTTATTTCAAGAAGTTTGCCTCAGAAATGGCAGAGGGACAGACCGTCTTGGAGAATACAGAGGCGTCATTCTTTGGTCATCAGTGCTGTGACATGGGACTCGTGAAACATTTATTAATCTCTCTGAGCCTCTGCCTTTTCATTTCTTTCTTTTTAATTTTTAATTTTTATTCAATTACAGTTTTCCCAATTTTTCCCCTTTGCCCTCCTCCCCCTGGCCCAGCCCCCCTGCTCCCACATCAATCCCCACACCGTTGTCCATGTCCATGGGACATTCATGCATGTTCTTTGACTGACCCCTTCTCCCTCTTTCCACCGTTATTCCTCTCCCTCTTCCCTCTGGCCTCTGTAAAGAAAAGGGCATTGACCATATGGGAGAACATATTTGCCAATGATACATCAGACAAGGGTTTAATCTCCAAAATATATAAAGAACTCATATGATTCAACACCAGCAAGACAAACAATCCAATTAAAAATGGGCAAAGGACCTGAATAAATACTTCTCCAAGGAGGACGTAGACAAAAACAGAGGGCCCATAGACATATGAAAAGATGCTCAGCATCACTAGCCATCAGAGAAATGCAAATTAAAACCACAACGAGATATCACCCACACCAGTCAGAATGGCCATCATTAATAAATCAACAAACAACAACTGCTGGTGAGGGTTTGGAGAAAGGGAACCTCAGTGTGCTGTTGGTGGGAATGCAGACTGATGCAGCTACTGTGAAAAACAGTATGGCGTTAACTCAAAAAATTAAAAATGGATCTGCCTTTTGAACCACTGATTCCACTTCTGGGAATATAGCCTAAGAATCCCAAGACACCAATTCAAAACAACCTACACATCCTTATGTTCATAGCAGCGCTATGTACAATAGCTAAGTGCTGGAAACAGTCTAAGTGCCCATCAGTGGATGAGTGGATCAAACAACTGTGGTACATTTCCACAATGGAATACTATACAGCAGAAAGAAAGAAGGAATGCTTACCTTTTGCAACAGCATGGATGGAACTGGAGAGCATTATGCTAAGTGAAATAAGCCAGTTGGTGAAAGACAAATACCATATGATCTCACTTAAACAGGAATCTAATGAAGAAAATAAACTAATGAGAAACAGGGGGGCAGGGTTTTGGAAATAGAGCCTTAGGTGGGATAAAAGAGCCTTTATCCAAATACTGTACTAATTCAAGAGCCACCTAACCCCACCCCGCACACACATACATACATCATCTTTCTTCCTTTACTTCGGGCCACCTATCTACTCTGTTCTGTATTCATTTAACTGCATGGGTTTTTCTGAGCCAAGAGTCTCCTAGATTTTACAGGTAGCTCCATTCTTACTGGGTGGTTGGTCAGGATTAGCATCTTAATATAACTGCAGTGTGCTCATGCATGCATATATATATGTAAGGGAGGAAATTGACACAAATCTTTAAGTAATCGAGACAAGTTGCAATCAATTCATGTAACTCAGTTAATAAGTGTTTCAAAAATACTGTGTTCCTAATCCAATGTTGCAGAAATACAGAATCTAATTTCTGTACCCAAGAGCTTTTAACAAACCAGATGCAGGCTGCGACCTCACAAATGCGAAAGTGACAACAACGCAACTGATACTAAAACACAGTTCTGTAGAAGTACAGAGCGAGGAGAGCTAGCACGTGAAAGGTCAGGCTAACTGGAGCAATCGCAGCTCTCTTTGATCTGGCGTGTTCATGGGAAACTCTAGGCTTCTGTTCACTTTTTGGGTGAGAAAGAGCTGACTGAAATCTTAGTTTTAAGCATGAATAGTTATAAAACAGAAATTCTACATTTTACTTAGTAGATCATTGGGACTATTTTACTTAATAACTGAGAATGAATATGGGGTGTGCCAGAATCACTAATCAACAAAACAAACAAGCAAGCAAAATATAACCAGAGACACTGAAATAAAGAACAAACTGACAGTAACCAGAGGGGAGAAGGCAGGGAATAACTGGGGAAAGAAGGGGAAGGGATGTCAAGGAATGCGTATAAAGGACACATGGACAAAGCCAAAGGGGGTAGGATTGAGGGTGGGAGGAGGGACTGGGTGGGGCAGGGGATGGTGGTGGCAGGAAAAAGGAGACAACTGTACCCG
This sequence comes from Carollia perspicillata, assembly GCA_004027735.1. Classification (NCBI taxonomy): domain Eukaryota; kingdom Metazoa; phylum Chordata; class Mammalia; order Chiroptera; family Phyllostomidae; genus Carollia; species Carollia perspicillata. The sequence goes on from PVKM010010401.1 coordinate 19,082, forward strand.
AACAACAATAAAAAAAAAAAAAGAATAGCTAGAGAAGTCTCCCAAACTGACTGCAAACCCCAGAAGGAAGCCATCTCCACGTTTACCGTGACCGTGACCAGAGGTAGGATCGCCGATGGTAAAACCAATTGGTGTTCTGAAAGCAAAACTTGGGTCATCGAGTTTATTTATTTATTTTTGTCATGTGCTATGAATAAAATGATACTCATACCACTGCATAGTTTAAATTATTTCCTGGAGTGCAGTCAGGCTTCGGAACTCAGTGATCCCAATTTTAGACTAACTCTGGGGGAGGCCAAAGGAGCTGGCGCTGCACAGTGAGGCGTTTCATCACCTGAGCTCCCTCACCCCCCAAAAGCTCTCTTTATATTTTAGGTACGAAATTCCATTACTTTAGCCTGAGGTCGAGTTTCATCATTCCACAGGTTCAGTTAACACACTCCAAATGAAAGAATCCAAACAGACATTTGATAAGCTATCTACCATGTATCAAGTTTATGTCGGTTGATTAGAAGACTGTATTCTGGAATGATTGACAGTTCTTTGACAATACCAATTTATTACCCGTCAAGCTGCAAGGTATGCTTTTGATATACAGAAGTGAAATAATATTGAAATAAAATGACCTCTAAGTTAAAACAGGAGTTATACTATTCCAAATAGATCCCAGATGACTATGAAAAACATATTTGTCTGAGCAATAACAATTAGATAAGTGATATATGGTTACTAGGTAGACGACAAACTTCAACGCAGTATACTGCGGAAGTACTCCTACCCTATTAAAATAAAAACAACATGGACCTCAGTAACTCGAATGCAACAGAAATTTGAAATTACAGATTTAGAGAGTAATATATGGCAAAAGTTTGGTAATTAGTATTAAGGATATGACTTATTTCCTGTAAGTCATGGGTTCACCTGAATTTCAGACCCATACATTAGAGGAAATGTGTTATAATTGGTTCACTTGGGTTAAATGATTGATATTTTTAACATATGAAACCTGTTATTTTGTAGCTGAGGTTTACCCTGCTTTCCTATAGCTTCACAAACTTTCCATTTTAAATTACAGAACTTCGATGCTAATTATATAAACTTTTATCTTTAAAAGTGGTGCTGCCTTTTAATCATTTGCTGTAGTTGGTTTTTCCCCTTAAAACCTTATAGAAGATGGCACTGTTCTTAATTTTGACCAAGGAAGATTTTACTCATCTAGCAGAAGCTCAAAGCTTTCCTTATTAATACGCTAGGAATTCCTGATTAAAGGCAGAATTTAATGCAAAGCAAAATGTTTTAAAAACAAGAATTTATACTTACAACATGTAAATGTTTATCTAATGTTAGCCAAGGAAATAAAAGTTCTTATTTTTTCCTTACCTGGGGAATATATGGAGTGTCTTTCTCTCTTTATCAAAATTATGCACAGCCTGGCTGGCCCAGGCCGTGACTAAGGCTGTGGTTGGCTCATGGGCGAGCCAGTTAGCATTGTTTTCTTCTCTGTGGCCACTGGCTGTGCTCTAAACTTGAACATCTGTGCTCCTGGAGGTTCAGGGTAGAGTGGTAAGTGCAAATCCATCTCTAGAGGGGCCCAAACTGCTAAATATATGGTACGGAGATGGTTGTACAGCAGTCTTAACCTTGAGTGCTAAGGAAACAGGAGAAACGGGTGGGCTGTGGGAGACCACATTAACTGGGGTCATTAAAGTGCCAGTAAGTGTAAATAATAGTGTGCAAATATAACTAGGATTTACTTAGCGCTCCTTAGGACTGGGCGTTCATTGCACTATGCACTTCTACCCTCTGCGTGATATGTCTTGGTCTACATCTTAGAGAGGGTCAAAGAATTTGTGTAAAATATGCAGTAAGTAGTGATGGGTCCGTGATCTGGAGCAGGCGTGCCTCGCCCCGAAACCCATGCTTACAATGTGGAGGCTTTTGAACCTTGATATGAACACCAGGAACATCAGGGTCACCCAAGGGGCTTCCTATGAGTTTATTTCCTGGCCCCAGGAGCCAAAGAATTTCATTCTGTGAAACTGGGGGCAGCCTAGGAATCTGATGCCTTTTTTTTTTTTTTAACAGTTCTCCATGATTCAGGCTTAGCAGCCACTGCTCTAACCATCACTTCCCAGTCTCATTCACCTGAGTCACATCAATATCGTACTGTCTGTGTGGTGTGCACAGCTGCTTCTGAGAGGAGGTGATGGCTGCAGCCTCCAGCCACCCCAGGTCCTCTGGAGGCCTGGGGGGGTCAACGCTCCGGCGTGCCAGTACGTCAGCCCCGGAACTCAGTGGGGCTGGGATTGCCTGGGCATACCAGTTAGGGCTCCCCAATCTAGAATCCCAAGCCAGACTGCGAGAGCCCTGAATTGCTCAAGGGTTTAGCACCGTCACATAAAGGAGCACTTGTGTGAGAAGCTGAAAGGTCCAAACTTCTGAAATGGCTTTGCACACTCCCTGAGCCTCCAACCTGCTCCACAAAAAAGGCCCTTACACGGAGAGGAATTTTATTTATTGGTCCCCATCTTGGCCAAGAAGCAAATTACCTTTTGGGCAGAACATAAGTCATTCGGGCTCAGAAGTGGGAGGCTGGAGAGAGAAGGGAGAGAATTTTTCATCATTTGGTCCCAAAAGGTCATTTTTCTAATCTTGATAATAGAAAGAATTAACCCATACACTAGCAAATACTCACCAGATGGGTTTCTTTGAACTGCTCTGCAAACTATGAGCCGGATGGCATGTGGCTACCTAAGGCTCCCTCATGCAACCGCGCCTGTAAATTTTAAATCTGGGTTTGCATTTGGATTCTGTCGCTCACCAGTTTGATGACAAAAGATTTAACCTAAGACTCATCATTCATACCTCCTGTGAGGCTAAATGAAATGGTATGTGGCATAGCAAGCATCCTTTAAATGCTAGCTGTATTATCCCAACCACATTTATGGAAAATGCGAAATGCAATAATATCCTATGCAATAAAACAAACAGGGATTTGGTGTCCTCTTAGAGTTTCCATAGCACCAATATTTCCAATACCATAGCTCCCATTGCCCTGCATCCTAATGGGTTGTTTCCTTGTCTAGAGGCCACTTCTGGTGCCACAGGTGCTGTAAAAGCAGGGATCTTGTCTCTCTGTTTGTTGTAACCCCTTCACAGAGCACAGTGCCTTGTGTGTGGCAGTGATGGGAAATTAATTACTTGTTGGGTAAGAGATTAAACTTCAGTGCATTTCCCTTTTCAAAACAACAGAAAAGTCATAATTAGAACTCTTCTTGCTAAATGAGACCCGTGCAGTGCTCTAAAGTCATCACTCCGCGTGAACCTCTAAGAAAGAGGCTCTGCCTTGAAACCCTTGGCTCCCGGCTCAGGGCTGCACAAGGAGCTAAGAGAGAAGAGAAGGGGTGTGAGGTAGAATCACAAGACCTGAGTTCTGCTCGCCTGTAGCACTATGGAAACATCATTTCCTGCATCCAAGACTCAAGGTCTGATTTCTAAAAGAAGGGTTAAACAAGACCTTCCCTAGCTCTAAAATTCTGCAGAATAGCAGAAAAGCATCTGCCAGGCTTGGAAGCAACATCCACGTAATTCCACCTTGGGAGGAGTTCATAACCCTAAATTTCTTCATTGATCCTCATGATAATAAAATGTTTTTCAATTGCAATATTTCTATGGGCAGTCATTAAAAATCACTTTGTAGAAGAAAATTGATAAGGGAAAATGTCCAAAATATGCTCACTGTTAAGTGAAAGAGCAAGTTATTAAATAGCAAGTATATTATAAAGTCACTTTAAATATATATGTACATACATACAGATGGATGGATACATACATCATATATGTGTATAAAAGTGATCATAAGCATCTATATAGAGAACAGTCTATATTCTATATAGAAGTGATCAGAAAAATCTATACCAAAATGTAAAACAGTTATCTGAGTTGTCGGAATATAAGTATATATGCATTCAATAGTGTCTTGTTTCATAATAGAAAATGTATTATGAAAGTGCAATCACACGAATATGATTATATCGATTCCTCCAGGGATCCCCAATGACCTCAAAATCCGAAGTCCTAACACGGCACCCGAGAGCCTTCCTCAGCCATCCTGCCGCACGTCTGCGTCCTCAGGTCCTCGCGTTCCTTCCATTCCCTTCACCCCCTGGCACTATCAGACCTGCTTCCTTTCGCCCACTGTGCCTTGGCACATGCTGGGCCTCTCCCTGGATTCCCTCTGCCTTTCTGTGACTGGCAAACTCCAACTGAGTCTGCAGACTCAGAGAGGCTCTGAGAGGCTCTCCTCAGAGAGGCTCTCCTCAGAGAGGCTCCCCTGGATAAGCTCTCCAGACTCCTTTACCTGTCCTCTGAGGCGCGCACTCTCCATCGGGCTGCCTTAGATATCTTCATGTTTGCACGCACCCCTCCCACTACAGTTACACGCTGACTTTTCTGTCTTCCCTGCAACACTGTGAGCTCTGTGACCAGGTCTTCGTCTTCCCCGAGTCGAGCACTGAAGCAGGAGCATTATATAGAGATTAAAAAAATATGTGTTAGATTGAAACAAGTGGCCCAAATTGAAAGGAGGAATTTCTGCTTCCTATGCATTTTTGTCACCTATACTTTAAGTTCACAGCCCACTCTGTCTAAATTGCTCCAAGTTCTGAACTTTTGGACCCAGTGCAATTGGCATGCCCCAAATGTGCAAGCAGAAGCACCTTTCAAAATAGCTAATTTCCATGAGATAAGCTTATTAAAATAGTAGAATGATCCATTAAAGCCACTCCAAAATAAAAAAAATGCCGAACAGTTTCATTGCTAAGAGTGAAATGGTTCGGGGTCTAAATAAAACAGGAAAAGTATGGTATTTGGTGTATTGGTTTTGATACAATGTTTCATAAGAAATAAATATGGCTGATTTTATCAACACTAAATAATTACAGTTGACATAATAGCCACACTTGCAAAGTTTACTTTTTTCTATGTAAATACTTTTCTCCTAACTAAGAACTACTTTAGTCTGGCCAATTTTACCAACAGTAAAGTAAGACTAAGAATCTCATAAAACTGACAATAAAAATTGATTTTAGTTTTGTCCCTTTACCAGAATTTCTCAAATTTGGGGTTGAAGAATCATTGTCATTCACAAAACGGTTTTCTACTCTTTCTTTGCCACATCATCATGATGTGAACGACTCTTCCTGGAATGCAAATCATATTTGGGGTCACTCATTATCATTTCAGCAAACAGTATAGCTTTGTATATTCTCAAATCTCTTTTTCTGTAAATCACACATGCCCATAAATTAATGAGCTTGGTATTTAATAGACAATTGCTTTCTAACTTTAAAAGAGCAAACTATTAACCAATCCACAGCAGGCCAAGAGACACAAAAGATTTTGCTGAAAGGATTCACGGGAATGACAGACATGCTGGGCTGACTTTCAAAAATTCATCTCAAAATAGCTTCTATTAAAATATAACAATACTTGTGAAGTACATTCTATACTATTACCTTAAAATTTAGAGCAAACTAGTGAGGGCAGAAGAATAAAATGTGTGAGACCAAGAATGACCAAAGATGACATTATCCAGAGTTTTTTTTTTAATGTAACATAAATCAGTCTAGCTTCATTCTTCTAAGGCCTCAGTGATACTCTACCAGGCATTAATTTTAAAGCCTCAAGCCACCTTGACTCACTCAGTAGAAACAAAAATCTAAGCAGGGGGCAGAGAAGACTAGCAATTTTTTAAAAAAAGAAATGCAACTGGAGAAAATAAGATGTGTTTTGTTCCACTAGAAATATGACTCTACAGTTTCCCAACCTAACCAGGGCTTGTCCTTGTAACATGAACAATATAGCTGCAACTCATCAGAATTGTCTACATTTTAATTTGAAAACTACTTCCTATGTTAATCTTTAATCGCCTGTCTTCTGGACCAACAGAAAGAGTTACAAAAGAAGTCGTTTACGGTGCCGTAATGAAGGCCTATGAGAAGCGTGTTTAGTGCTGGGGTGCCGCTCTCCTTTTCATCCAATGGCCTCGCTGGTATATACAGCCACCATTTGATCAGTGCATCTGGCCCCAGGGGCTTCATGGTCTGCAAGCCACAACCTACTAATAAGCACCCTCCAGCTTGTTTGTTAAACAGATCAGTCCTGGCAGGCACCCAAAACTCCAGTCCTTGAAACTTGGAGCTCTTTAACTTGCACGGCCTATTGTGTGGCAAGCAAGAGAATAAACTATGTGCCTCATAAATGCAGAGCAATTATGGATCAGTTAGTAATACAGCTGTGGCTCAAAAGATTGCTTACCTAAACCAAATTGTAGCCTAATTTATTTTTGTATTGTCTTTGTTAAAAACCAAACAAACAGCTCCACGGTGCTTGTGTACACAGTAAAGAAAATGGCTTCATTTTCTTTGTAAACAAGATGGCAACTGTTGGCGAAAGACATTGTCCTCAGTAGCTGAGGGGTTTTGTTCACAACCAAGTCATTGCTTGTTGTAGATTCATGAGGCTGTTTAAGGAAACGCAATAGAATGCTTTAACAGAAATTCAATGTGGGGGGGTTGGGGGGCTGCTTGGTGCTGTTTTTGTTGTACACAGCAGCTAAGATACCATCAACTTCAAACATAAGCATATAAAAATAAGTAGTCTTCCTTTACAAAGCAATGGTAAAGTAGCTTGAGTTTGCCTGCATTAATCTGCCAATGATTATTATGTATACAGGTTGACCTCTTTGGGAAACCACTGTGATAATCAAATTAATACATGCTAATTGATGAATTGATATAATTCAGTAACAAAACCAAACAAGCAAAAAAATGCATTAGTTTGTAAAGCTATCAGCATTAACTTTCCTGAGAATGGCTTAATGTACCAACAGCATACACTTTTTACTCTCCATAGCTAATGTTTGTCCTAGTATTCCAGCATCTATACTGTGATAAGTGCATTAAGTGGCAAAGCTTAAACCCTTGGAAAGTGTTGTGAGAAGACTTGGCCATCTTCATTTCAGGAAATCTATAATTTTGAAAATGTCTACCCACATAATAATAGGTAATAAAAACAGTAAGGCTGGTTTGAAGGAGATAGCATCCAGCCCTGGTTTCATTGTTTATTAGCCAGGTGACCTTAAACAAGAAACACACTTTCCTGAACGTCAGTCTATTCACCTGTAAAATGGGGTCACCTAGTCTGCCTATTCTGAAGGGCTGTTGAGCAGAAGTTAACAGAGTGTAACTACTTACTCTGTAGATACCTAAAAATGTAAACTCTTCTTTTTGTCGCTAAATAGAAATAAACTTCAAGAACTAGCAAGCTACCTTCCTGTGCCTGCTGCCCCCAGTGTCCAGGGAGAAAGGCAGTCTGGGGGAGACTGCAGGGAACAGAAGTGGGGGGGCAGCGATCACAGACTGATCTAAAAATCACAGAAAGAGAAAGTCTCCCCTGCATGCAAAAATGCCGAAAAGGAGTCCTGGTGGATCAGAGCAGAATCAGGGAAGAGCTTTACAGGTGTGTGCAGAACTCGAGGCAGCATCTTGGAAAGGCAACTTTTTCTAGAAAAGGGGTGTATGTGATGGGGCGGGTAAGTAGGAAGGGAGAAGTGCCTGTAGAAAACTGCTGAGTGAAGGACGGGGGGCGGCTCGGGCAGTGGGAAGCAGGAATGAGAAAGTTAGGATCTTTAAAGACAAAAGAATATTAAAAACATTAAAGTATGCACAACCCTTCCTCCCATGAGTGCCTTCAACACACACACAGACACACCCAGCCATCCAGTTAAAAAACAAACCCATACTTTGCTACACTGACAGCAGAGGGAGCTCTTGAACCAGGAATCTTGCAAACCCCAAATCACCATCCTTAGCCACAGAACTGCAGATATGCAAACAATTTTTATTTAAGCAAAAAAATGCCATAAAATGAAGATTAAAACAATTCTGCTGATGAAAATTACTACCTCCACCAGCCCTGCTACCTCCCACCATTGCTGACTAAGAGAACTCAGGTTCCATAGAGGGTTTCAATCAGGAGTCTGCTAGGACCCTGCTCAGATAAATGTTTGCCTGTCTTTATTGCTCACTAGGACCTCCAATACGGTGTTGAACTGGAGTGGCCTGTGAGTGTCCTTATTTGCCTTGTTTCCTACATCGAAGGGGAAAGCATTCAGTGTGATGCAGATTCTGTGCTGATGCCTTTTATTAGGTTGATCAACTTGCCTTCTGGGTCACTTTGGCTTCTGGAGGAAGCAGATGCCAAGATGGAATTAATTGTGCAAGAGATTTACTGGGGGAAATTCCAGTGTAGGATAAAGGGGGAGGAAGCGAAGTGTTCAGACGACTTCACATCTACTGCAGGTCTGACACCTCCTTCTTCACTTCACTATATGGGACACCTCTGGAGAGCTGTAGTTAAAAGCTGAGGAAGGGGAGCTCTATGCTGGCTGACACGGTGTCTGGGCTATCTGCTCGTAAAAATATTTATATACTCTGGTAATAGTTGGGCTTTATCTCAGAAGTAACATTTCCACCTTATTACAGACTATTGTTGGGCAAGTCAGACTTGATCCCTTTGTGGGCTCAGTATCACCCAGATAATAATGGACACATGGTTATCTGATGTCATGGTCATCAGATAAGACCCTTGTTGAGATGAAACGCTTGATCACAGAGCAAGTTGAAATGTCCTGCCTCTCCTCACTTTTCTAAAAGACTTATTAAAACGTTATAGGCAATTTTTTCTTGATAAATAAAATTGACCAGTGAAGCCAACAGGGTCCAGCAATTTCATTGTTGCAAAGCTTTAAATTATGAAATCAATTTCTTTTATAGATATAAAAGTATTCATATTTTCTATTTATTCTTAAATTTTTATACCTCGTGTTTTTCAAGAAATTTCTCTATTTCATTTAAGTCCTTGGATTTATTGGCACAAAATTGGGTATAATATTTTCTTGTCATCTTTCTAATGTCTGTCAGGAAGCAATATATGCTTCCTTCATTTCTTACATCAGTAATGAGTTTTTTCTTTTTTATTAATATATTTTTCTCATTTTGTAAAGTTTTTTTCCACTTTAACACATCTTGTAGAAAAAGTTTACAGTCAAAAATCAGTTCAACTTCTGTTTGACTACAATTATTTATTTCTTTTTCACTAAAAAATATTTCCAGCCCTGGCTAGGTAGCTCAGTTGGTTAGAGTGTCATCCCAATACACTAAAGTTGTGGGTTCAATCCCTGGTCAGGGTACATATAAGAATCAACCAATGAATGCATAAGTAAGTGGGATAATAAATTACTTTTCTCTCTCCTCTTTCTCTTCTCCCTCCCTTTCTCTCTCTCTAAAATCAATATTTTGAAAACTTTAAAAAATATTTCCAAAGTATAGAATGTTAGGTTGACAGTTTCAGCACTTTACAAATACCTTCTTCCCATTGTCTTCCTACTTACATAGCTTGTGAAAATAAGTCTGTAGTAATTTTTATCTTTGTTCTATATATAATACATCGGTTTTTCCTCAATTCTTTAAATTTTCTATTTTTGTTGGTTTTTAGAAGTTTGATTATCATCTGTCTTGATGTGTTTTTTTTTTCTGTTTGTCTTACTTGGGGTTTGTTGAATATCTTGGATCAGTGAATTTACAGTTTTTATTAAATGTTGACAATTTTTGGTTACTATTTCTTCAAACATTTCTTCTATTCTCTCCCTCCTTTTTCTGGGACTCTAGTTACATGTATACTAGATTGTTTAATATTGTCCACAAATCATAGAAATTCTGGGGTTGTTGGTTTTGTTTTCAGTTATTTTTCTGTCTGTGTTTTATTTTGATAGGTCCATTGCTATATCTTCATGTTCACTACTCTTTTCTTCTCCAGTGTCTAATTGAATTAACTCCATCTAGAGAATTTTTCATTTCAAATATTATAATTTTTAATTCTAGAACATGATTCTTATTTTATGTAATTTCTTTCCTCACTATGGGAATTTTAAATTAGGCATTTTGATGTGCATGTCTGTCAGTACTATCACTGCTATCATTTCTTTATTTATTCTAGACGTATTTAGCCCCACTGTAAAGGCATAACCTTTCTGGTATCAATTACTGAATTCCTAATGTGTGCAAGAGTTCAGGGTTCTTTATTTTATCTGGTGAAAACTCAAACAATTCTGAGAAAACCTCTGTGAGCTTGCATCCACTTTGCTCAGTCTAATGAAGTTTAGTGTTTTGCATGCATGCCTCAATATTTAGTAAAAACTCAATGGGACCCCTATGTACATATCTGGAGTTGTTGTTTTTTTTTTCTGTGTAGCTCCCTCCTCTCTGAAACTCTGCTTTGCAACTTCTAGGTGCCTCCAATATGCTGAGCAGCAATCCCTTTCCAAGACTGAAGGAAACCAAAGTTGCCACGCTCCCCTTGGTATCTCCTCCCTTTTCCTCCTACTGAAAAACAGGTAATTGTAGGTCTGTCTGCAAGTGTTCTCCTTATCTCAAGGATCACAGAACTGTACACCTAATTGTCCAAAATATGAAAACATCTGCTTCATATCTTGTGTCCAGTTTTCTAATTTAAAGTAGAAGAAAAATTCATGTTACTTCATCATAACTGGGTACAGAATTTGTTAACTAGGCACTTGAATATTTGAGTCTGACTCTGGAACTTACAGGATAAGTTAAGTGTGAAGCTATAAATGTGAGACAAGTGTTTCTCCACAACTGATTAAGCTGTATAATGATAGTGCTCCTTACAGTCCCCCTAAGTTAGCTGGGTCAGAATGGCAAACTCAACCCAGGCAATAGCAGCCCACTTCAACCACCCTAGTATGAAAAAATATTTTAGGTGTATATTATGTCTACCTATGCTAGTAGAGAGTGATATGGAGAACAGGGCAAAGGGTTAAGCTTTGGGCATCCTAATAATAGAGGCTGGGGTGGGGAGAGAAAAGTCTATCCAGGAGACTGAGAAAGTGTTTATGCAGTAGGAGAAAATCAAGAGAGTGTGACACATTAAACGTGGAGTGAGGAAGATGGTTCAGGTGATCAGATGGTGTCAGAGGTTAAGTAAAATGAAGAATGGGAATGAAACACTGGATTAGGCCCAATGGAGAAAGCTGGTAATCCATCAAGGGCATTTCAGTGAAATGGAGAGGGAAGTAAGAAGGAAAGCAGGCAGGTCATCATGAACAAAAGCAGAGAAGATACCTAAACAAGAATAAACGGTGTGGTACAAAAAAATTTAAACGGAGATGTCCTTTACAGAGAACTCCTGTTTACTTCTATAATAAAAGGTTTTATTTAATGTTATAACAATACCTCTTTTGCACTCCTCATTTGTTCCATTCAGATTCATTAATTGCCTTTTCCATACACAGTTCACCTTCAGTATTTGTGGATTTCGTATTTTCAAGTTCGCCTACTCACTAAAATTCACTTGAAACCCTGAACTCAACACCCACGGCACTCGCGTGAGCATTCCCAGAGCAGTGCGAAGGGGTGAAAATGTGAACCGCACCACATGCGCATTCCCAGCTAAGGTGGCCAACGCGACACTCTGCCTGTTTCAGTCCCGATACTGCGTAAACAAGTGTCCTTTTTACAGGCTGTTTAGTGCCACGTTTTTCACATTTGTGCTTCTTGTTGGCGATATCACTGTTGAACGAACGTGTCCCTCAAGTGTAGTGTTGTAGTGCTGTCCAGTGTTCCCAAGAGAAAGAAGGCTGTGATGTGCCTTCTGGAGAAGGTAGGTGTTAGATAAGCTTCGTGCGGGCATGACTTGTGGTTCAGTGGGTCAGGCATTCAATGTTAACCAACCAGCGTGTATCACACAAAGTGTCTGTAAACAGGAACACACATAAAACAAGGTCATGTTTTGACTGGTTGGCAAAAATGTTGTGACCCTAGCCCTGAGTGCTCCCTAGGAGTAGCGCTTTAGTTGTTGTTCAGAGTGACTTTACAGACTGTACCTCTTGCAAATTAATGAGAATTGACTGTATAAGTTTTTTCTTTAAAAGAAGGTATAGTGTGGTACAAAAGCCCTACACTAAACCTGGCTGGTGTGGCTCAATTGGTTTGGCATTGTCTCACCATGTGAAGGGTCGCCAGTTCGATTCCCGGTCAGGGCACATGCCTGGGTTGTGGGTCCAGTCCCTGGTCAGGGCACTTACAAGCAGCAACTGAGCAGTGTTTCCCTCTCATTCACACTGACGTTTCTCCCCCTCTCTTTCTTCATTCCTTCCCCTCTCTCTATTATAAAACCTAGACCAAGAATTTCGAGACCTTGATTCTAGTTCTAATTCCTCTAATAATTAATTGCATCCTTTAGTGATCCTTTAGTGATTAATTGCATCCTTTAGTATTCGTGTCTCTCTTGGTTTCTTCAGCTATGAATAGAGCTTTTTAATTTAGATTACTGCTAAGGTCCCTGAAGCTCTAGCATCCTTTGACCTTTAATCATCAGTAAGGGGAATTCCCAGTAATAGTCTCTTTCCATGAAAATCTTCTTTGCTTTATATTAAACCACCCCATGCCATAAAAGGGGTAATGGAGGGAATAATGACCTTACCATATGGCAAATACCATGTTCTAGATGGTGCCACATAGATGAAATTTTAAATACATTGATCTTTAAATTCTGGGATGTTTTCCAGGAAGAGTTGCTTATGACTCTGGAAGTCATACCAAAATAACCCCCCACATGTCAACAGTACATGTCACATTAAGAAATAGATATTAATGAGGGATTTCAAAAGAAAACAGTCACGGCAGGCTAAAATAGGGTACAGCCTTCTGATGGCAGCTTTGAGGACAGAGTGCCAAGATGCAGCCAGACTGAGTGAGGCATGGACACATTACTAAAAATACAAGGAATACAGGGAGTACGGTCAGGTGGCAACCTGAATTCACACTCGGGGTCTTTAATCTCAGAAGCAAGAAAGCCATTTGCAGCTCCTTGCTCAAGGATGCGGCTCTGCTAAGTGTTGAGAATACAAGCCCATATGTGTAACGACAGAAGGTGAATATCATATTGCGGGGGCAGGGAATAGTTGAAAAATGAAATGAATTCTCTGAATAACTTGCCCTTTTTTGCTTTATTAGAAAAGCATGTATTAATAATAACTTGAAAATGAGGAATAGAATTTTTTAAAATAGTGTTTCCCCTGAATCATCTTCATAGCTACAGGTGGACTTTGATATTGGGTTTTGGGGCTCTACATTGCATCATGGGTCTTGGTTGTACAGGACGTGCTGGTTTGCAACACTGGAAGTGAGCCTTACCAACTGGTCTGTGTCCGTCAGAATCCTAGCAGGAAATTAATAGTAAAAAAAGCGTGGGGAACCACAGTGCAGTCCCCTAGGACTGGTGCCAGTGGCATTGTTCCCACCCCTGCCCAGAGGGGACCTGAGGAGTGGGTTTAGGATCCTGGATTTCCAAGACCTCAAAATTAGAGAGTCACATTGAGAAGGTCACCTTGAGAGAAGCAATGACAATTGGCCAATCATCAGGCTTGTGCTCCCATTGTACAACCAGAAACCAGAGAATGAGGGGCCCTGACCACAGAGCCCAGACAGGAGGACCCAGAAAGATTCCAGATACCCCAGCTGGTGTGGCTCCATTGGTTGGGCATTGTCTCACAAACAGAAGGGTCATCAGCTCAGTTCCAGCCAGGGCACATGCCTGGGTTGTGGGCCAGGTCCCAGCTGGGGGCATATGAGAGGCAACCATACAATGTTTCTCTCACACATCACTGTTTTTCTCCCTCTTTCTCCCTCCCTTCCCCTCTCTCTCAAAATAGATAAATAAAACCTTATTAGAAGAAAACATGATTGTAGGCAGAATTAATAGATTACCTTCAAGGTAGACATACTCTGAATACACATTTTGGTTGAAAAAAATGACCAAGAATGAAAATCAATACCAAGACAAAGTTAAAATTCATCATCATTGTATGAACATGAGAGATACAAGAATCTGAAATTTTATTAATTTTCAAAATTTTTATTAGTCAAGTTTTAATAAGGCAAATAAACAGTTTTTTAGAGCTGCCAGCTATCGACTCCCTCCTGCTGTCACCACACCACTAGGCATGTTAAACAGACACTCGCATCAACTGGCACCTTTAATAATGTCACTAGTTCTTTGTATGCAAAAATATGTATATAGTTAAGAGGATTTTTTGAGTATGATGTTCCTAGAACAAAATTTATACCTAGAATTGTTACTTTTCATCTTTCAAAATGGTTACCAAACTCTAACAATCATTTCAATAACTTTAAGAAAATCTATAGGCTTTGTGTTAGGGCTTCCATGACAATATACCACTGACCAGTGGCTTAAACCACACATATTTATTATGTCACGGTTCTGGGGCTGGAAGTCTGAAATCAAGGTGTTGGCAGGCCATGCTTCTGAGTGTCTGGGTAGGTTCCTTCCTTGCCTCTTCCGAGCCTCTGGTGGTGACTGTCATTACTTGGCACACCTTGGTTTGCAGATCTGTCACTCCAATCTCTGCCTGTTGTCACATGGCATTCTCCCCTCATGTGTCTGTATTTTCACATCATCTTCTCGTCAGGACACCAGTCGTATGAAACTAAAGGCCCACCCTAGTGCAGTATGACATCATCTTAACTGATTACATCTGCAATGTGCAGTTACAAAATAAGGTCACATTCTGAGGAACTAGGGGGTTAGGATTTCAAAATAACTTTTGGGGAGACACAATTGAAGTCATAACCATGCCCATAGACTCAAAGAATCAGGAATTACCTCTTCAAGCATTCTTTAATGTAGTTTTAAAGAATAGTGAGAACAAATGTGTTTAATGTTTCTCATTTTTCTCTACATTTTTTCCTTTTCACCACACACCTTTTATTTTGTTATTATGTCTGGGTCTCGAAGTTAAATTATCATGGGCACTATTCTATTTGCTTTAGAGATTTTCCTTCCTGTAAGAATTTAAATTCATATACTTTTAGCTCTGGTCAAGATGGAATACCAGGGACCACATTTACCCTTCTCCTTGTAACACCTAAAACAGCAGATGAAACATAGGAAACCTTTTTCAAGACACTGAAGACACAAAGAACAATGATCCTTGGTAACCAACAAGGTGAGACTTGCCACTGACCCAGCTGACAGCCTCAGAGTCTCTGCAACAGGGCACAGGGACAGAGAGGCCACAACCCCTCCTGACGGTCATATCAACTCTCAGTCTATTTTCCCTTTCATTTCAATGACTGAAAGTTTTTAATAATTGTTTTGACCCATACAATTCATATCCTTACTAACATTGTTAATCTCATAAGTGTGCCATTTTAGTGTTATAATAATAATTGCACATTTATGCTTCAATTTGAGACAATTTCAAAATATAAGGACTTTTTTTTCTTACTAAAAGTTATACCTAACATGCTTACCTATATTTGAAAGTAAGGGCCTAGATATCAGCATGCCTTTCTCACTGTGTCATCATTGGACTGATGAAAGAAACCTACTCAAGAACGTGCGCAAGTTCAGGAATGCCAGAAATGACACTGAAGTCTCACCTATTTTGACTTGCCATTGCTGAAACTGAAATGTAATGGCAGAGCTGGGGCAAATACCCAGACTAAACCACAGAATGGTTTATCCTAACAAGGGAATGGCAAACAAATTGGCTTTGGATATCAAAATTGTGGGTTCTAGAAGTCAATGGAGCCACACTTTCAAAAAACAGAAGGAAGACTGTTTTGAATTTAGAATCCTAAATTCAATCCTAAAGAGTGTAACAATGGGAGGGTTCAATGGAAAAATAATCCCAAGATTTTTGCTGTGTATCTGGCCCCCCAAAACAGTATGTTCAAAATTAACCATCAGTAGTAATATATGTCTTTTTTCACTATCAGACATAAACAAATATTAAAGACAATTA
>PVKM010010402.1:0-34984 GCA_004027735.1 Carollia perspicillata
TGGCTGGAGCTGCAATTCAGCGTGGGAGAAGGAGAGGCCGGTAAAGACCGAGAGGAAGGGTCCTGGCTGCTGGTTGAGTAGTTTCCCAAGAATGTTCTAGTTATCTGGACACAGAGCAGAATCCCAAACATCAGATCCCGAGAGCAGTGTTGCCATTGCTCTCTCTCTGGGCAGGGTAGTAGATTCAGGGTTTTGGTTCTAGATCAGCTTTAATGAAAATCTACTGTGGGGTGAGAGGTGCCACCTTTATTGGGAGAGGATAGAGGAAAAAGAGTGGCGACACTCTACTGTGAGCAGAGTGGAGCACCTGGGGTCCGGGTGGCTTGTCTCAGACTATTCCAGAGTTCATGTAAATAAGAAGGTGAAAAACCCTGCAGTTAAAAAGAAAACAAAAGAAGAAAACTCCAAAACACAAAAAACTTGTCTTTCGAGCTCCCTTGCAGTAGGGCATCCAGTGTTGCCATCAGTTCCACGCGTGGGTCCCCAGCCTTTTCCAGACAGCCACATTTTTCCACCGACAAAACGTTTAATTCTTGGTGACATTTCTCCATCATTATAAATAGCAGGAAGTTTAATCATTTTTTAAGTGCCAGTGCTTTTTTTGCCCAGTGGGATGATAGCAGTTCGAACAAAGGCATTTGGATCCTAAAACAGATCGATTGGCAAGTATTACACTCCGCTCTTTAAAGGGAACTGCTGATTTTAGCACATGAGGAAGTTTCACCAGGGTATACTTTTTCATATTTTTCTCCTGTCAGTCGTTTCCATGGCACCAGAGTTTTTGTGTAGCAGTCGACCCCTGCAGGGTAGCTCTGAATATCTCTTTAAAGGTGTCACAAATTTTTAAAAAATTATCACAAGTTAGTGCCAGTTGAGTGGAGTTATGGGAGAATCACAAGCCTTGGCAAAAAATGTTACATCTAGCACCTGATGTGGCTCCTGTGTCACGGCAGACCTGGACACAGCTGTGGCCTCAGGTGTGTCACTGTCACGTTGTCTGGAATGGTGCGTGTTGAGAGAGCGGGTGCCTTCCCCGCTCTCCCGCCCCTGCGTCCCTTCCTGTCCGGGTTTCTCTTTCATGAGCTGGTGAGTGATACGCGTTATTAATAAACTTGGGAGAAAACAGCAAGTATGCAGTGAGAAGATTACATTTTGTGAGTGTTGATTAGCATTCTCAGCGTTGCTTTAAAAATATACATTGTAACGAACGCTTCTTGGCTAAAATACGGCGTTTACATGATCATAATTCTGGCTTCTGTGCTGTCGTAATTTCTGTGAGTATATTTTATTGCTCCCTAGTCCTGGGTGGAGTGAAGGTACTGAATTTATTTGCTTTTAAAAACATTGTAGGAACATCAACATACAGTTTTTAAAGGGGCCCCAGGAAGGTAGAAGTAAGTATTGAGAGAAGGAGCAGTTACGTGTTCTGGCTGTGTTGGGTTTGAGCAGAATTGGGCCTGGAGTGGGGTTTAAGTTTGTCTTTGTTTCTTAACTAACAGCTTTATTGGGATGCGATTTGCATATAGCGAAATTCACCCATTTAAAGCATACAGTTCAGTGGTATTTTTTATATATTCATAGAGTTGTCCAACTATCAACACAATCTCATTTAAAAAAATTCTCGTCACTGCAAAAATAACCCCCCTGTCTATTGGTAGTCACTCCCTAGACCCCTTCCTCGCAGTCCTAGGCAACCACTGATTTGATCTGCTTTCTTTCTGTGAATGCGCCTGTTCCGGACATTTCATGTGAATGAAATCATACAATATGTGGCCTTCCTGTGTAGCTTTTCTTACTTAGCATGACCTTATAAAGGTTTATCCATGTCTTCGCAAATATCAGTACTTCATTCCTTTTTTTATTGCTGGAAAATAAATGATAAACGTGTGTACATAACACCTTTTGTTTCACCACTTGTCAGTGGATGGACATTTGGGTTGCTTCCACTTTTTGCAGCTATTGTGCATAATGCTGCCGTGAACGTTCATGTACAAGCTCTTGTGTGGCTCTAAGTTTTCAATTGTCTCCAGGAGGGTGATTGCCGGGCCATATGGGAGCTCTGCATTCACTCATTCAGACACCCGCCAAATTGTTTTCTCCAAGTTTCCCAAAGCACCATTTTATATTTCTGCCAGCAGAGTGTGAAGGTTCCAATTTGTCCACATTTTCATCAGCACCTGCTAGTGTCTGTCTTTTTTATTTTACCCATCCTGGTGGGTGTGACGTGGTATCTCATTGTGAGTTTGATTGGCATTTCCCTAGTGGCTGGTGATGTAGAGCATCTTTTCATGTGCTGATTGACTGTTTGTATGTCATCTGTGGAGAAATGTGGATTCAAATCCCTTGCCCAGTGAACGTTTTTAATAGATTTTTTAAGAGTAGTTTTAAGTTCACAGCAATATTGAGTGGAAAGTAGGAGAGTTTCCATGTATGCCCTGCTCCCATGTCCGCGTAGCCTCCCCAACTATCCATGCGGCTGGCTCCAAAGCGGTGCATTTGTTGCAGCCGATGAATCTACACTGACATCATCGCCACCAAAAACACAGAGTTGGCATTAGGTTCACTCTTGGTGTTGTACATTTTATGGGTTTTGCAAATGACATGTATCTATCACTACAGTATGTCGTACAGAATCATTTCACTGCCTTAAAAGTCCTCCATGCCCTCCCCACTCACCCCTCTCTCTCCTCTAACTCTTCGCAGCCACTGATCTTTTTACTGTCACCACAGTTCGCCTTTTCCAGAATGTCATATGGTTGGAATACATAGTTTTTTGCCTTTTCGTATTGGCTTCTTTCACTTAGTACTATGCATTTGTTTCCTCCATATTTTAGTGCTGAATAATATTCCATTGGCTGTAGCCCAGTTTATTCATCCATTTACATACTGAGGACGTCTTGGTTGCTTCCAAGTTTTGGTGATCATGAATAAAGGTTCCATAAACATCTGTGCAGGTTTTGTGTAAACATAACTTTTCAACTCATTTGAGCAAATACAACAGAGCACGATTGATGGGTTATGTGGTGAATATGTTCAGTGTTGTGAGGAACTCCCAAACCATCTTCCGGAGTGGCCATCCCATTTTGCACTCCCACCAGTGCTGAATGACAGTCCCTGTTGCTCCACATCCCTGCCAGCTTTTGGTGTTGTCCATGCTGTAGCTTTTTGCCAGTCTCATAAGTATGTAGTGCTATCTTGTCATTCCCTTTGCTGATTTTAAAGTCGATTCATTTACCTTTTTATTGTTGAGGTGTAAGAGTTCCTTATATAATCTGGACACAAGTTCCTTATTCAGGTATATGGCTTGCAAATATTTTTTTCCTGTTCTTTGAGCTGTTTTTTCACTTTCTTGATGGTATCCTTTGAAGCACAACAAAGTTCATTTCATCTTTTTTTTTCTTTTGTCACTTGTGTTTTGGTGTGATATGTAAGAAATCATTGCTTAATTGAAGTCACAAAAATTTGGTCCTATGTTTTCTTTTAAAAGTTTTATAGTTGATGCCCTGACATTTTAGATGGAGCCCAAGGAGCTCAGCAAAGCCTTCACCCAACAGCAGGAGGTCTCTCCTGAAGAGGGGTTCTCCTTACCTACCGCCTGCTAAGTGGTGAAAGCATTTGCCATCTGCTTTGACATGGTCTCTCACCGCAAAGTCTCTTGGCCCCGTCAGGGAACAGTTAGGCGGGTGCAGGTCTGGCATGGGCTTTGGTAGGCAGCGAGAGGGAGCCAGGTTTCTGAGGTCCCTTCCAGACCTGGCATTCTGTGAGTCTGTGAACCCTTGGATTCCTTATCAGAGCCTCCTGAACATTTTCACAAAAGCCAACAGACAGTGGCTTCAAGACACAAGGTTCTGTTCTCTGGTGTGAAAAGTCTGCAGATGGGCACCACAGAGCTGGAATGAAGGCTCCTGCCGCCCTGCCGCTCTGCCATCCTTAGAACATCACCTCCGGACCCAGGGTGCCCGCTGGAGCTCTCCATGCCACGCCTCCATTCCTTTCTGTAGGAAGGAGCAAAAGAAAGTGTTCCTCTTCCCTTTAAGGACACTTCCTAGGAGTGACAGACAACACTTCCACCTACATTACATTGACCAAATCTTAGCCATCTGGCCACACAAAGGAGACTGGGACCTGTAGTTCCAAGAACCATGTGTTTAACTAGAATTCAAGGGTCCTATTACTAGGGGAGACAAGGAAATGGGCATGAAGGAGGACAGCCACAGTGTCTGCTGTACACCCTAAGAACAGAGGACAGGGAGCTCAGACCCCGGAGGGGTAAGTAGGGACAGACCAGAAGTGTTGCTGATTGCACGTCAAAGATGTCTTGCTTTTAATCTTAAAATTCTGTGCATATTTTGTACCATACTTCATAATATATTCAAATTTCCCTGCTATAAAACCTAATTGGTAAAACCAGTGCTTTGGAAAGATTTGCCATGGCTTGTTGCCAAGACATCACCTATTTCCCATCATGCCTGTGCCTACACCGAGGGCTGCATTCCAGACTGAGAAGCAGAGCTTTCTCTGGACTTCATGATAGCACTTCAGTCCCAGGAAGGCTAGTTTTAGGGCTATGAAGCTCTGTGAGAGCTGGCATTTAAAGCTTTCAGGTTCCAGTATGTGACCATGAGCAAGAGTAGGGGCTGCCTCTGGAAGCAAACACCCCTTTATTATCAAACCCGAAGCACAGTGCAGGGTATAAAATAGGGCCGCAAAAAGTGGTTGTTGAAAGAACAAAAGAACAAGTGAATTAATTGTACTTACACAGTTCAGACTCCCATGGCTGTGCTTGTAGTGTCTTCTGGGGACTTTGCTGATGTTTATTCGCTTTCATCCATCAAGCACTTATTGAGCACCTATTACATGCCAAGAAATGGAGGATTTGGAGAAATCAAAGATGAATAACCATGGTGCCTACCTTCAAGGAGTTTCCATCTAGCTGGAAAGGTAGGAAGCAGCCAAATCTCAATATAGGGTATAAGGTGCTGAGGATGCCCATGGGAGGGACACCTGACCCAAGCTGTGCAACGGGACACCAGCTGGAAGGGACGGCGCCCAGGGCAAGTCTTACCATTCTCATTGGAATCATCCCAGCATTGGGAGGAAGAGAGAAAAGCAGGTGTGAAGGTTCACTGGGGAGAGGAACTCCCAGTGATTTAAAGTGGCCCCTGTTTTATCACCTCTCTCCTTTAGCCAGCAGCTTTCTGTAGTCTCCTTTGCCTGAAGAAGGTGGTCCCCACTTCCGATCGCGGTGTTCAGGGCTCTCCACCCATTTTGTCTCCTACTATCCTACTCCTACTGCATTATCCCCTTTCCCGGAACATGTTTCTCATGCCCTCACCTTGGTTATCTATTCTCTGCCTAGGATAACTTTTTCTGTCTTACCCACTGGTCACAGCTTACCCCTTTGGGGAAGTCCTAACTAAGGTGTCATGTTGTTTGTGATGACATATGTTCTCCTGATTGGATTTGCTTTGTCTGCCTCTTTGATTTTTGGAACCCGTATCTTCCACCGCGTGGCTCTGATCACATTGAATCCTACACGGCAGTCAATAGACACGCTTACCTTGCCCATTGGTCCTCTGTGAGCAACTGGAGGGCAGGGATGTGAGAGGCTGATTCATCTTTATGTCCCACTTAGTGGCTGCCACGTACAAGATTCTTACAAAAAGAGTATCATGATAGAACACCCCGTTTAGACTCAAGTCTGGGTTCTGGGCTCCCCTCTGGCATGACCACTGTGTCTTGGGGAAGCCCTTTAACCTCCCTGGCCTCCCAACTTCTTCCTTTGTCAGAGAGATAATGATAAGCATTTTGAGGAGTGGGTTGGATGATTAAATGAAATAATGTAAGTGAAGTGTGTGGCCCAGCAACTGGCATAGAGTAGGTGCTCAGTAAAACACCTGCCACATGAAACAGCATCGCTGCTCAGTTTGTTTGGGTTCTGCTTTTTGCAGGCCAGGGATGTTAGGGCCTGTCGTCTTCATAAACATCGTTGTATGAGAAATGGTGTGGGAATTCTAATTATTCAGTGCAAATATTTTTAAATTTCAGGGGAATATCCAAGGGAATTGAAAGTCTGGCAGAACATGCATCAGGGCATGTGGTGTTGAAGACCCAGAGTGTGCGGGTTTGTTGGTTGCTTCTGTGGAGTATGAATGGGGAAGACAGTGGGGGTGAAGAAGCAGGCGTGTCTCACTCCCCTGCAATGAGTTTCTGAGCAGAGAGGGCCAGGGCTTCGTGTGCCCACTACCCCATCATCCCTCACCTCCTCTTCTCCTGGATGTTGCCTTGATCCATGTAAGGAAGGTAGTCTTGCCTCTTCTGGTTTTGTGGCTTTTAGCGTATGGAGGTATTTTTATTTGTTTTTTACTTAGCCTTGCTCAAAAGAAGAATTTGCATTGGTGAGGTGGCACATACAGCCTACCTACCTCCAGTTTATTGGATCTTAAGCAGAGGTGCAGGTACACATCAGGACTGCTGGGGGAACTTTGAGAAGGTACGGATTCCCCTCTGCTGTTGTGATTCATTAAATCTGGAGTGGGCCTGGGCCCATCTGGAACCTTCAGAAACCCCCCAGTTGTATGCATCCCTGCTTGAGGAGCTTTGCTTTAGATTTCCCAAGTGGTCTTTTAAAACCTGGAAACCCCACACAACTGGTTCGAGTGGCAGCCTGAGTGAGAGACGGCAAGTTTGAACGCGACTCAGGCCATCTATTACTGCGCCGGAATTGGCAAGCCGCCATGCTGGTGGCTTTAAAGGGAACGAGAAGCTGCAGTTTGGTTGAAAGAGAAGTTTACTCTGCAATCAGGGGACCCAGCTAATGAGCATGCAGACCATGCCAATTAGGAAATAAGGCATTTAGATGAATGAATGGGGAGGTGCTCATTGAGAAGGCTCGTCTTCCTCTCTAACTGTGGACAGCAATGAGGCTGAGGCCAGATGTTGGACTAGAGCAGGAATGTAAAACTCATTTTCACCAGGGGCCACATCCCCCTCATGGTTGCCTTCAAAAGGCCGAATGTGATTTTAGAACTGTGTAAATGTAACTACTCCTTAACAGTTAAGCGAGAGCTCGGCACTGCCTCTGGGTAGAAACAAGGTGCCAGGCTGGATAAAATACGGTGGTGGTGCCAGGTTCGGCCTGCAGGCCTTGTGTTTGCCACCTGTGGACTAGAGCGAGCCTCAAGTTTAATAAACCAAAAGTCAAGTTCAGTGGGTTTATCCAAGAAAAGGAAGAACAGGTAGATGCTACAGGGACAGAATCCAGAGCACTTTTGATGGAGTGATCCTTTAAAAATATAAGATCATGTCATCCTTTTGCTGAAAACTCTCCAGTGGACTCCCGTTGTACTTAGAATCAGATCCAGACTCTTCTACACCATGGCCTGTTGGCACCTGCCTATCCTCCTCCCCCTCTACACCTCACCCCAACGTCTGCTGTCTCAACCCTTCTCATGGTTCAGGTCTCAGCTCAGATGTCACCTCAGCGAGGCCTTTCTTGTACGCCCTCTTAAAAATAATCTCTCCCAATGTCACTTTGAAACACATTACCCTGTTTTATTTTTGCTTCCTCATAGAACTTGTTACTACATAAAAATGTCTCATTTCTTTATGTCCTTGTTTACTTCCTGGTTTGCTTACCTAGTACCTGCCTCTTCTGCTAGATTGCAGGCTCCCTGAGAACAGACCTGTGTGTCTGGTTCAGTTCTGTGTTGCTGGCACCTGGAACTGGGCTAGGCACAGAGTGGGAGCTCAGTCAGTAAGTGACTGGGTGAATGAATGCGTGAGTGCAGATCCCAGATCTCAACCCAGTGAACTGGAGCCAAGGGGACTGGGGCCGTAGCAGCTCGGGGTCAGTAAGCAGGCCCAGGGCAGTAACATATCAGCCCCATCAGCTAAGAAGAGAGCAAAATCAGCTTCTTCTCCGGAGGAGTCGCCCTGTGGCCTCTTTGGTGAGACCTTAACCCAAGGAGAGAAAGGTGTGGACTGGGTAGAATGGCCCCCTCACTTTAGAAGCACCGGGCAGGGGAGTCAGGCAGCCTGTCCCTGACATCTCGGACAGAGTGAAAGTATGTTTAACAAGATGTAGAAACTCAGTGAGGTGTGACTCACAGAAATGTTCTCTCTGACCTTCTGCCCAATGGGATGGAACGCAACACACTTCAAGATGTAAGATGTGTAATGTGGGTTTTTAGAAAGGCACTGTGACGAATAAGTAGAGGAGGAGTGTGCCTGTGTGGGGTGCCCAGGAAACCCACCCCACCGCTGTTTGCGCACAATTCACTTTGGCTAAGTCCTCCGCACGACCTAGCTGCATTAAGGTGCTGTTTGCTTTGGGAACTCTTGGGGCCCAGATGAGGTGCTCTTACCCCTCTGGGGTTGTCAGTCACCTGCTTCCTCCTCTACCGCTCAGAACTGTGGGCCCTCAAAGGCCCATGTTGTCTTTCTATCCCGTTTGCCCAGCACAGTGCCTGACCCACAGAAGGTGCATGTTTTTGCTGAATGCACAAAGGTACGTGCACACAGGCCACTGCAGGAACGTATTCCAGCTATGTCTGAGTTCACGGAGCCAGGAAACAGCCCCGGGGGCACGGGGCACCTGCCCTACTAAAACAGCGCGTGCTGTGGAGACCTGTGAAGGACAGGTAGGACGAGCAAGCCGCATTCGGACAGCAGGCCAAGGTCCAGCCAGAGGCAGTGTCAGCTTGTCACATAGAAGGGCAAGGCTTGAGTTTTTCTCTGGGATTTATTACCCACAATAAAAGGGCGCAGAGGGGAAATTAACTCCGGCCACATTAAAGCCATTGTCTTCAGCAGCATGCGGATTCCACTGACCTTGAACTCACTGCTGACATGGTATCATTGCGCTGTCACCTGCAGTGCTGCGGCTGCAGCTCCAACGGAAGCCATGCTAACGGGGTGCTGAGAGAGGTGAGTTCTGCTCCATCCCGACAGCCATGACTGCTTTGCAGCCCCCACCATGGGCAAAGATTTCCACAAGGCTGTGTCTGTGGAGGCTGCAGTTTTGTCTTGGGGAAAAAAGAATCCCACAGATTGGCCTGAACTGGTTAAGGAGAGGAACGGAGAAAGAGGTTTTTCAGGCTTTGCAGAGCTGTTATAACCACATGGAGCAGATATTCCGAGCTCTAATGGGCTGTGCCTGCAGAAGGCTGCCTAGCAACAGGGGAGGGTGGATGGGGAGTCCTCCATGTCTGTCCTTGTAAAGAGCTGGTTGCATACAGTGATGGCATTTTCCCATATTTTTTTTATTGTCCTTCATGTAAAGAATACGCTATGATTTTGCTTCATATGGACTGATAGAATGACCACAGTCCCAAGCCCTTTACTCGAACTATTTCATTTAATCCTCACAATATTATTATCCCCATTTTCACAAATGAGGAAACTGAGACTTGAAGAGGCTAATAAGCAGGTCACTGCTTCAAGTCACCCAGTTAGTAAATGACAGAGCCATTATTTGAACCCAAGGCAGACAAAAAATATATATATATGTGCAAAATTTCAGCTTTTTTCCAGCTTTTGAGTGGAGAACAAGCATAGCCAAGGGCATGGAAGTGGTAGCCTTCTATGGCTTTGCCAGCTGGGGTCTGGAGGGGCAGGGGAGCTTTGGGGTAGGAGCCATCAGCTGCTCTTGCGGAGCTGGGGAGACTCTGAGGCGAGGCCAGAGAGCATTCGGGCCACGCACAGACCACCCCGGAGCTGCCACCTGGCCTCTCCTCGACGATCTGTGATTGGCCAGCATTAGGAAGAAAAGCCAGAACGTGGAATTTACAAGTGGCTTGCTGAGGAATGAGACTGAGGAACATCCAGGTTGAGAGAGGGTTAGCACGGAGTGAAAATAAATCTCTGACCCAAAAATAAGGCAGCAGGGGGCAGGAGGCTTGGGCTGCACAGACGGCAAGCTGGTCCTTGAAGTGGCCGAACCAAAGAGAAAGGGTAGGAAGTGCTAGGAATACAATGGAGAATCAGCGGGAAATGTAAAAGTTGAATTAGAAAATTGAAATGAAAGCAGCGTTGGGAGATAAGAGAAAGCTCTCTGTTGAGTTGTCGTAAAAAAGAGATCTTGTGATTATCGAACCGTTCGTTGTTAAGAGCATAACCCTAGGTGTGGAAATTGAATCTGGTGCGTATTTTTAGCAGAACTGTTGGGAGGGGAAAAGAGGAGCCTATGCTGGTCCTGTCTTAATAGAGAATTAAAGTGATTTTAAAAGAGAAAATAAAGAACAAGAAAAGGTAGGCGTGTCAGGACCAAGCATGGGTGGGAGAAGCTGAGAACTCTACTGGAGTCTCCACTTAAAAGCTGTAATATGATCAGCAGGCAGGGACTTACTCCAAAAGGCTGAACTATAAGAAACATTGTATTAGCTTATTTGTCTAAATCACATTAAATTTGACTGCAATCAGGGTTGGTGGGAGGTTTATATTAATGGTGTGTGTGTGCATGTGTGTGTGTTTGAATAGCTTATTGACATGTAGTTCACATACCATACAATTCACTCTTGAAAGTGTATAATGCAGTGACTTTCAGTAGATTCACAGAGTTATGCAGTCATCACAACTTCAGAATATTTTCATTACTCTGAAAAGTGACCTGTACTCCTTAGCAGCCCCCCAACCCTGCTGGCTCCAGGCAACCACCAACCTACTTTCTGCCTCTATGGATTTGCTTATTCTGGGCATTTAATAAATAGAATCATATACTATATATTCCTTTGTGATTGGCATCTTAGCAGAATGTTTGCCAGGTTCATCCACGTTGTAATATGTAGCACGTGCCACTTCATTCCACTTACGGCTGAGTAATACTCCATGGTGTGGACGCGCCTCACTTTATTTACCCATTCCCCAGTTGATGGGTATTTGGGTTGTCTCCACCTTTTTTGGCTATTAGGAATAATACTGCTAAGAACATTTGCGCACAAGTGTTTGTATCTATTTGCATTTCTCTTTGGCATATACCTATCAGTGTAATTCCCTGGGTTATATGGGAACCCCATGTTTTGGGTGTTGTGTTTTATCTTTAAGATTGTAACAGCGTTACAAGGGGTTACCCATAATTTGCGGGGGGTGGGTCTCTGGTCTTCAGCCTACAGGAACCACATAAGATGCTGGTTGCCCAAGTCCATGTGGTCCATCGAAGAGTTACTGGTTCTACCATTTCCGGTCCCCCTGTGCCAAACTTCGGAATGGGCTGGCCACTGTTTGGCAAAGGTGGAGTGCTTATGGCTCTGTTTCCTGGCAGCCACGTGCCACCCCCATCAAAAGCCCAGTTAACTTCCTAGGATGTCACAGGGAAGCAGGAATCCGCATTAGCTGCTACTTGAAGAACATGGTAGCATCACCATCCTCCACTAAATGTATCATCAGCAACTCACTTTGGTTCCTGTACTGTAACTGTACTAGCATTAAGTTTTCCCATTTGTATTTCTTTTCTTTTTTTTTTTTTTACGTAAAAAAGGGTTTATTTGTGGGGACAGGACTAGAATCAAACAAGCTAAAGCCCATGTCATCATGTTTGTATTTATTTTCATTTAATGTGTTAGCAATATCTTAAAGTTGTTTTAGTTTGCTTTGTCTTAATAGCTAGAGGTGGTACACTTCTCTTTATCTTTTTCCCCTTTTAGAGTTCTTTTCAGTGAGGTGGACCGCCTTCTCTGGCCTACTCAGAATCTGGGTGTTTTGTATATATTCATGTCAGTTCTTTATGTGTGCTGTTTTGAACAGTGAAAGTTTTATCAGTTATGCTTGTCATATTTCCACATTACTTTTTATGTATTTATTTTTCAAACCCATTGACTTTTCTATTTTATTTCCTTAATAGTAAGCCATTCTTTCATCTTCACTTTTCATTTCTAACATAGACAGTCTTAACATATCATTCATTTTCTGTTTGAAATTTGTTATTTTATAAGAACAGAATCTAAGGTACAATAAATCATTTTTATTTAAGTTGGCATTTAACAGTATTTATGTTTTCATTTTAGTGTTGCTTCCATTATGTTATTTATTGCATTCCTTTTATAGTTTGGATTCTGTTTCTGAAGTATATATCAGCCCAGTGATACTCGTTTTTAACGCAGCTCCATATAATGTCGTGACCTGCAGTTTTGTAGTTTCCAATCCAGTAGAATGGATCCACCTTCATTTCTTTTTCAAAAAAGTCTGTGATTCCTTATTTCTGCAGATGAGTTTTACTATGTACTTGTCTGGTTCTAGAATGTGCTCTAATAGGTCTTAGTGGATATTGGACTAAATTGTAAGTCAACACAGTACATACATTTTTCTTTAGCGCCTGAACGAGCTGTTATGCCCTTTTAAAAATATATACATATTTTATTTTATTTTTAGGGAGAGGGGAAAGGAGAGAGAATGAGAGGGAGAGAAACATCAGTTGGTTGCCTCTTGCACACCCCAACTGGGAACCCAGCACCTAACCCAGGTGTGTGCCTTGCCTGGGAATCAAACCTGTGACCTTTCAGTTTATAGGCCTGTGCTCAGTCCACTGAGCCACACCATCCAGGGCTAGTCCTAGTCTTTTGGGTCTGGAAAATACAAGAGTAGGCAAAAGTAGGTTTATAGTTGTGAGTACGTGAAGCGCAGTTTGTTCTTGTATTATTTATTAATGATTATTTATTTGTATTACACTGTCATTCTTTTCATTTCCACCTTAACTCTGCATTTGGGGACAACTTGCGGAGTGTGTTAAGTGGGAGTCTCCAGACGTCTCTTTGACTTCAATCTTGAGCCTAACTCTGCAGGCCTGTCCATTGATGTCTGCACGGAGACTGTCTTTCAGAAGGGGATTGAGGACCTTTGCCATTAATCGCTGTCCTCTTATGTCTCATCGTCACTGCATTTGTTTTACTTTTTTCTCCTGGTGTCAGCATCACATGGTGTGACTCTTCATTCTGTTTCCAGTTATGGCTGTTTCATCTGTGCTGGAGGCAGTGTGGGGTGTTGTTAGGAAAAAGGCCCTGCAGCCAGACTGCCTGGGTTCTAACACCAGCCCCACCACTCAAAGTCAGAATGACCTTGGCCAGTTCTTCTGTGTGATATGGCTTCCCCAGCTATATGATGGGAATCATGACCAGTCTCTTCAGGGAGTGAATGATATCCATCCATAAGGCTTTGTGCAGGGCCTGATAGAGGTTGAGTGTTCATAAATACTAGCTGTAGCTATATGGGTGCAGTCCATGGGTGTGGTAAAACTGAATCCAGTTTTCTGTGGTCTGTGTGTTCTCTGCTTACAAATTTTGGCTCCAGTTACAATGTGTGTGTTTTTCTCCATACCACCAAGCAATTCTCAGACACCAGCTCAGGGTGTCGTATAATTCAACTTGATTCTGACAGTATTAACCCAGGCATAGCATCAGAGTCGGCAGGTCAAGGGCTCGGCACCCCAAGAATGCCCCCACTTCAGGCACCAGTCTCAAGTCCAGGTTGTTACCTCTACCTCTGACCAACTGGCTGTAAGTCAGAGGTTCCCACCACTGCCTCCTTGCATTCGATTAATTTGCTAGAGAGGCTCACAGAACTCAGGAAACCCACTTATTCACTAGATTACAATTTATTACAAAGGATATTAAAGGACACAAGTCAATAGATGAAGAGATCTATAGGATGAGGTTCCAAACAAAGGAACTTCTGTCCTGTGAGGCTTGGGACCCAGCGTGATGGCATGTGGAAGCATTCCGGTTCACCAGCCTGGAAGCTCTCCAAACCCCATCCTTTGGGTTTTTATGGAGGCCTCATTACTTAGGCATGATTGATCAAATCCCTGGCCATAGATGATTAATTCAACGGACAACCCCTCTCTCCTCCCCAAAGTGGGTGGAGGGAACTGAAAGTTTAGCCTTTTAATCACATGATGACTAGTTCTCCTGGCAGTCAGCCACTATCCTTAGGTGACTTTCAAAAGTGACCTCATCATTATTTATCCCTCTCATCACTTAGGAAATTGCAAGGGTTTTAAGAGGTCTGTGCCAGGACCAGTGATGAAGACCAAATATCCTTGATCCTTAAACTACATGGGTTTGAACTGCATGGGTCCACTTATACATGCCCTTTTTCATCTTATAAACCGACAGTATTGGTAAATACAGTACAGTACTGTAAATGTACTTTTTCTTCCTTATGATTTTTAAACATTTTCTTTTCTCTAGCTCAGTGATTTTCAACCAGTGTGCTGCAAGAATTTTTAAAACATACAATACCTGACTATTTAGTCAGGGGCACTGACCCCTTTTTCCTTAGATTGCCAAATAAAAAAAAAATGACAACAGGGAACACAACAATAGCCGTCCCACATGAATGAATCAAAATTATAACTATTTTTGTCGGATTTGCAACATTATATTTTTGGTGTGTACCAAAATTTTAGTAATTAGTTCGTGTGCCGTAAGATGAAAAAGGTTAAAAATCGCTGCTCTTGCTTATTTGATTGTAAAAATAGAGTGCATTATGTAACATGGAAAGTGTGTTAATCAACTGTTTTATTCTTGATAAAGCTTTTGGTCAACTCTAGGCTGTTAGTCGTTAAGTTTTTGAAGAGTCAAAGGTTACACTCAGATTTTTGACTGCGTGGGGGTCAGCATCCTTAACCCCCAAGTTGTTTAAGGGCCACCTGTATACATTTCTTGTTGTAAGTCACAGTATCTCACTGTCGGCTCAATGTTGTATCCTACTTACCTGCCCCTTTTTTTAGTCCCTCTCTAGAGTTTACATGTTTACTGTGGGATCACTTCTTCACTGCCCAATCTTGCTTTTATGATTTCTTTCTTTCTGCATCTTTAAAATAAGTAGTAATGCCTTGGATGGTGTGGCTCAGTTGATTGGAACGTTTCCTGTAATGAAAAGGTGGCAAGTTCAGTTTCTGGTCAGGACACATACCTAGGTTGTGGATTCAATCCCTGGTCCAGGTGTGTAAGAGAGGCAAGCAGTCCATGCTTCTATCTCACATTGGTGTTTCTCTCTCTCCTTTCCTCTCTCTCTAACAGCAATGAAAAAAATGCCCCGGGTGAGAATAAAAAAATAAAAACAAGTAAGTAGTTAGGCACTGTGCTATCTTCCTGGTCCTCGGAAGGCACCAAACTGGTATTCTAATCAGGGCCATTGTTTAGAGTCAACTTCCCCTCCTCTATTTGATTGCAATAAGCTGGGGTTCCTTTTTCATCTCTCTGGGTCAAAGGCTTCCTTACCCCCAACTTTGACAGCTGCCATTGGCTCAGCACAGACAGCTTCTGAACCTTGCAACCCAAGTCGGGGCTTAATTTGTTCCTGGAACCTTAGTGCTTCCTATCCTCAGGTAAGGGTTCCTGTCCCACACAGCCTGTCCTTTGGAAAACTTGGACCGAAGGGAGGGGGAGCATTTGCTCATCTTGCCAATTTGAAGTCACCAAAGCTTTTGAGGATCTGCATCTTTTAAGATTGGTTTAGGATCATACTTTGCTTGGTTTTATTGTTTCTGTTGGTTTAAGACATTTGGCTTTTTAGAGAATCCCCAGATACTGCTGCTATTCAGTTTGTTGAGAAAAAATTTAACTACTTATGCATTTAGTTTGTGTGTGAAATGATAATTAATTTAATTATGTTTCTGCAATAAGTGATATTATACTGAGAACAATGTTTTAGTAAAGGCTGATAAATGATAGGAGAGACATAACAGCTTTTTACTTTGTCATCTCATGAAGGACAAATTATCCTTTGAATCGTTGCTATGTCTAGCAATTCTTTTAACATCTTTCAAATGTCAAGGACTTTCTAGATTTTTTTTAAAAATCTGTGAATAACTCAACCAAGGATCTGCCTGCAAAACTCAATTTTTGATACTGATGAGGTGTGTCACAGAAACCCGATCACCGATGATGGAGCAGGTATTCTCAGCCTTGTCCTAGCCAAGACCTGCTTTAGCCCTTTGGTTCCTAACACTTTCACTTATGGGAACCACTACATGGCCATCAACCACTTTGTGGATCCATGAAAGCAAGTGGTTTGAAGCATTTTCAACAGAGCCTACCTGTAGTGAATATCAAGAAGTATTACATGGTCTGGAAAATGTTGTCTAGATATGTGTTCGGGTGTGAAGAAAACGGACTCAGGGAACAACTGGCCAGATTCTACTGCAACAGCCAGAAATAATGAAAATATCAAACATCACTGATGCTTGCAATATGCCAGACATTTAATGATCTAGACACTTTATAACCATTATCTCAGTGAACTCTCACAACAGTCTTCAAGAACACTACTACGCCTTACAGATGCAGAATTTGAGAGACATTAGGAAAAATCAAGTGACTTGCCCAAGGTTTCACAGATTGATGGTAAGTGGCAAAGGCTGAATGCAAACCCAGTCTCTCTCACTCTGGAGTCAGTGTTCATAACCACTCAGTACGTTCTACGTCTTCCCAGGGCAAGCCAGAAGAGGGGTTCCAGTCCCACTTCTGCCCTCAGTAGTACCACACGGGGGCGTGAGTTGGCAGCCAAGCATGTCGGGGGCACCAGTTCTCTTCCCTCGTCCGGGCCGTGAAGGTTCTGAGTCTGCTGTGAGAGTTGATGGGACTATTTAATTTACTCTTAGCTAGCCAGCTTTTTCTAAAACCTGAATCCATATGTATTCAAACAGATGTAGAGTATTTCCCCCCCGATTATTCCTGGCACCTTCTATTTGCAGATGCAATTAGGTATATTAACAGGGACCCAGATGCCTGTCTTTCTGTTGACCTTTAGCACTGTGCTGTTCAAACCCCAGTTTGCCAATAAATTGCCTGGGATTTTACTGAAATGCCGATTCTACTTCAGTAGGTCTGGGGCCTGAGATTCTGCATATCGTACAAATCCCCAGATAATGTTCACCTTGCTGGTCTGTCAGTCATGCTTTGAACAGCAAGGATCTGGCATTTGGGTAACACACAGAGCCGGTCTGCTCCCCCCTCAATTTATTTTAGTGCTTCATGCCTGTCATGTCGCTAACTATATTGTGCCGTGGCTTACAGGGTAGGTGTCTGACTCCTCAGCTAGGTTCTAAGTTTCTTAAAGGCTAAAACCATTTTAGACTTGAAACTTCTATATCTGGCTCAGTGTCTGATTCATAATAGTTGCTAAATTCCCGTGGTTTGAATGTATGACGAATGACTGCATGTGAAAGTATGGAGAGAGCGTTCGTGGAAGCCCGCTCTGGAGGTTGTGCTGTCGAGAGTGTTTACATCTAACCCGACAGGGTGCGGTGTGAATACTGTTGGCTGGCCATCAGCAGGTCCCACGGGGCTTTTGATCTCTTTGGTTCCTTCCCTGTTTGTGTGGCACTACCATACAGTGCCTGACCAAAGAGTAGAACAACTAGGAGACTGCCTGACGAACGCATCCATACCGTTCCAACCAGCCAAGGCTGACTGCAGTTCCCACTTGGCTGTTTTCTTGTAAGCACTAGGTTTTGAATTCAGGGATTACTTTTGCAAGCCAAACTGAAATAAAACAAAAGTCCTAAACATGCACATTCTTTCCCCACTAAACTTTTTATTTTCTTTTTCTATGGAGAAACTTATTTTCTCTAAGGAATGAGAATTTTTGAAGGCCATAGCTATCTGAGAACAAGGTGATGTCAACCTACTTTGTAAAAACAGTCCTCCCCGAAGTGGCTGGCCTTGAGGTCATCTGAGGCAGCTGGCCCTTCCGATTCCAACCAGTGACAGAACACTGACAAGGAAAGAGGACTGGCAGTCAAGTACTGGAGAACAGGTCTGGTTTTTATTAGAAGTTCAAATGGCCTGGAGACAAGACCAGTTTGCAGAGGATGAGGTGCAAGAAGGCAGTCAAAATAGGCAAGAAGGAGAAGGTAGTTTCTGTGGATTTGTGGGGCCAAGTCTCAAGCCTTCTCCAAAAAACGAGTGAGACTTGTGGTGCCTCTGGCCAGGATGTATACGTGCAGAATTTTCCACCTGATGTCAGTGAGTTCAGGGTGTTTAGGAACTCCAGTTAACCCCTGGAGTGAAGAGACATGAAGACTGGGGTACAGATAAGGGCTGTGTGTGTGTGTGTGTGTGTTATCATCTGTTCCCAGATAGAATTTCACATGGGTGCTAGTCACAGACATGGTTCTACCTTTGGTTATTTAGGCTGCTCAGAGAAAGCTTGACTTCACACCCTGACACAATCCCAGAGACGGTCGGAGATGTCACAGCTGTGATAACGGTGCTGCCTAGGTCAGTGTGTTAGTTCTGCTTCTTTAGCCACCTTAGGTTTTATTGTCCCAGGCATGAGTACTTTGCTTCCTATCGAAAGCTATCCCACATACTCCAGTCATTATTCTCTGTGCCTGCAGTGCTGTCATCAGATGAATATCAATCATTCTGGTGGCTAGTTCTCAGTGCTGTTTGCAGCAACTGTTTTCCGCGTGGTTAACATTAGCATTCGCAGTAATCATGCAGAGCGGGGAGAGGGAGATGATGAAGCTTCTATTCACCGTCAGGAAAGCACAGTGTTTTCTTCTGGTGGGGGGTCCATGCGGTTGTCATGACTTCTAACTCAAAGATAGAAAGATCAGGATTCCTCATTCTCTGACCCACACCTCTAGTTCATGAACGTGATGCACGAAGGTCTTGGTCCTGCCTTTGGGGCTAGGCTCATTGCAACAGTAGTGGGTTTTTCACTGGGGCTACATCCGGGATGGTGAACTTGACTGTGCCTATTCATACATGCCAGAGGGCACCTTACAAACTAGTCTCCTCATTCCCACTCTGTTGAAAAGGATGGTTGTGATAAAACAAAAAATTCAAGAATCATGGGGACTGCTTATCACTGTTGTGTATCAGTTAAATTATACCTTTGTATCTGGGGCAGGGGGGAATGGTGGAGACTTGTCATTTTGACCTGCTGGCTGGCTTACTTACCTCCATGTGCTCTCCTAGTAGCACTGCTTTCTCCTTTTGGGGAATTACCTCTTCCCTGATGCCACGGTCTGGCAGGGCTGGTCACCAGGTGCCCTGCCTTCCCCTTGCCAAGGGGCAAGCTTGTGAATCGAAGTAGGCCAGTAGCGCCCTCCATCTCCTGGGATTTCAGTCTCGAAGAGCATGACTAAGAGATTGTACGTGATGGGAGAGCAGTCATTTCTAACAGCAGGTCTCCAACAAGAGCAGTCTCATCCCAGGCTAATTAAATCAGAATCTCAGAGGATGGGGTCAAGACTTCAGTATCCTTTAAAAGCTTTAAAATCTCCCCCGATGAATCCAGCATGCCGCAAGGGTGAGAACCGCAGCCAAAGAGGCTGTTTCTGGAGCCTCCAGGCCTGCCTACCTTCCGTGCCTAATCCACTACCCTTCTCTGTTGTGTCTGTGAGCTTCTAAAAGCCTTCCTTTAACTCCTCAGATTTCTTAAATTAATCAGAGTTGGTTTTGTTTCTTGTAGCAGATGACCTCTGATATTAAAATAAAAAACAATTGTATGGATATGTTTTACCGTGAACCCAATGCAAAGAAGCCACCTACCAAGAAAACCAGAACTAATGGATTTGACAGCTTAAAGCCAACAGATATTCTTCCTTTCCTAATGGAAAAGCCAAGTTCACTCATGGGAGATAAGCCCATTATTCCACTAACACAAAGGCTGGGGATTTGCATGGTATTAGGGAAGTTTTTTTAAGAATCCCTGGAAGGCTTAATCAAAAGGACACTGTAAGTACCCGCATGTTCTTTTTTGCCTTGTCTAGACCCGCTAGAGGTAAATTGACATGTAGTCAAATAGCTACGTAATGGCAGCAAATGTGTAAAATCAGGAACTTTGCAGGCATTTTTCAAAGGCCATTGGCAACAGAGGGCTTTCTGGACCTCCAAAGAATTTCTAAGTGCCTCAGACTTTCCTGTTGGCATCAAAGAAGAAGAATTGTATTTTAGAGAATAAGCGTTGTAAGTGGCCAGCGAAAGTGAAAATTTTTCCAAAAGCCAGATTTCATTTGGATCATGTTGCACTTGCAGAAAAGAGCCACGTGGACTTGGTGCAGCTCCCCAGGGCTCACAGCTGAATTCAGGCTTCTGAACAAAGGTGCAGAGGCATCTCATGCAAATCTCCTGCAGGAAGAAAGAATTTGTAATTTGGTGGGCCATGCTGTGAATAATATATCTGCATTTGTAGTCACATCACTTTTAATCGTAGTCAAATATTGAAGCAGAATGATCTTGATAGGAAATAAATGCATTCTATAATTAGGTGCAAAGAAAGGAGAACTAGCTGGTTGTAAAAACATTCACACATGTCTAGTCCTTGAGGACTCTGTCAAGTATATCAACAGCCTTCTAGAAATTAGAATGCAAGTGTTATTTTAAAGCTGTCAGCTGACCTTTCACCTATAGACAAACAACCCCAGGAGTTACTGGACTTCTTTAAAATATCTGTGAAGTGGGGACCTAGGGCCCCAGGATGGCACATAGAGGGCAGCAGCAGCCGTTGGTGCAGTCCTGGCATCCTTTTTGCAACATTGCTTTCCAGTCCAATACATATCTTGGCTTAACATGCCCAAAGCACAGCTTTGAATTCTGCTTTTTCCCTTCTCAGTAGGGATGGTTTCCGAATCTATCCCCTTCTCAGTGTCTCCACTGCCACTCATGTTCAATTACCATAAACCTTGCCAGGCTACTCCACTTACTTCCTAACAGGTGGTCTTGCTTCTGCTCTGGCCTTCATCCCCCCACTGCCAGCGCTGCAATTCATGCTTCACAACACACCCAGAGTGATCTTTTAAATACACAGCTCAGAGTATATCATTCCCTTATTTAAAAGCCTCTAACAGCTTCCAATCTCAGTAAAATAAAACTGAAAATCTTTATGGTAACCATACACCCTGTGATCTAACACCTGTCTCCTCTCTGATCCTGCCTTGTGTGATTCTTCCTTCCGCGTATCATGTTCTAGGCACAGTATCTTTCCTCCTGTACCTTAAACACACCAACCTCATTCCTACCCCCAGCATGCTTGCAATCGGTGTTCTCTTTGCCTGGAGTCTCTTCCTCGTGTCTTCTCATGGCTAATCCTTACCACTCAAATCTTAGCTCCAGTGTCACCTCCTCTGAGAAGCTTTCCCTGACTACCCAGCCTAAGGTAGCCGGGCTCTCTTCAGCACCTCATCCTACTTTCTCTTCTTTATAGAATTCACCACGTCTGTGTCCTGTTCAACTATTTTTCCCCTACTAGAACCTAAATGCCGTGAGAGCAAGGTTTAAAAAATACTAATTGTTATATCTCCCGTACTTAGAGTACTGCCCAGCACAAGTCGGCTAACAGTAAACCCTGGAGTAAAGCCTAATATGCAGCCCCAGCATTCAGTAAGCAACTTGACTCTCCACATGTAAATATGTAGCTTTATGAGTAAGCAGGTGACATTTTAAAAATTTAACTAAAAAGTCATTATTGCAGCCCATATAAAGCCCAGCTGTCTTGTGACCATGTTTAGGTATGACATCACTTTCAAAGAAATATCACTGTACCTTTCAGGATCATCAGAAAGAAATTAGAATCTTCACTGTTGTCCAAAGGGAAGAAAACTCTGAAGCACTGCAACATTTCATGGCACGCCGTTTCACTTTTTTCTTCCATGGTATCTCTAGGGGTGAAGGATTGCAGCCTACTAATACTTTTCTCTGTATCCCATTTACATGGCAAAAATAAAAAATGAAAAAGAGCACAACACAATAAGACAGTATTCTGTCAGTACAGACACATTTTATATTTCGTTAACCTTTCTTAAAAATTACCAGGGAAGTTTGTGTTAAATAAATATGTGCACACAAAATAAAAGTCTGTTAGAACTTAAATATTCAATTAAAGTAACAGCTGTTGCACTACAGTTGCCAGATCTTGATGTTTCTTTGAACTATGGTGCTAGACTGGCCTGGATTCAAATCCCAGTCCTGCGCTTTGCTGTCGGCGTGATCTTGGACAAGTCATGTGCGCTCCCTGAGCCTTGGTCTCTGCGTATGTAAAACAGAGATGCTAGTAAGAGTGGTGACCTCATGACGTCCCTTTTGAAGATTAAATGAGAAAGCATTTAGCGTAGTTCTGGACTTCTCAATGAAGGTTAATTACAACAGCAGAAGTTATTCCTGTTACTAGGACTGAGTCTGATGTCAGAGCATATTAGTATTATATAGGGCCTCTCCAGGAAGCCTTCCCACACCC
Organism: Carollia perspicillata; assembly: GCA_004027735.1. Classification (NCBI taxonomy): domain Eukaryota; kingdom Metazoa; phylum Chordata; class Mammalia; order Chiroptera; family Phyllostomidae; genus Carollia; species Carollia perspicillata. The sequence continues at coordinate 22,183 of PVKM010010402.1, forward strand.
TCTGTCTCCACCACCACCGCACAAGACCCACTCCAGGCTCACTGTCTGCTCCTTCGTCTTTTCAATCTTATCCCTTGGTCCGAACCTGAAGGCTCCATTGAGAGAAGAATTTTCAGAGGTGCCTCGTACCCTACTTGGAACACCATGTGTTGTTTGACTTACTCAGGAACCAGCCAGCTGGGCCTTTTATGCCCGCCTCGTGTGTCCCATTCCACAGGTCACGATGGAGATGACTAGTACATGTTTCATGTCTGGACCGGTTTATACAGCTGAGGGCCAGCTTGGATAGCTCAACTGGGACCGTATGTATGGGTTTCTCAGTTCTCCAATACATGTTCTCTCCACATTGTTAGCTTGGCTTCCGCATATCATGGAGGTCTCAGAAGAGTTGGACTTCGTACATGGAGGCTGGCTTCCTCCCAGAGAGAAAGCAGAAGCTGCCAGAACTTTTAAAGTCTGGACTCAGAAGTCCCGGAACATTTCTTCCATCACATTCTCTTAGTCAAAGAGATGAAAAGACCAGCCCAGATTCAAGGCGAGGGGAAAGAAACTCCACTTCTTGATGGGGGCATATGCATACAGGGAGGGGAGAGGTTGTTGGCAACTGTCTTTGGAGGTAGTCTGCCCCAGTGAGAAAGTGCCCATTCCCTTTCTGCAGATGGGTGTGGGGAGGGACAGATTCTTCATATGCAGTGCACACCCTACAAGACCCCCACTCCGAGCCCCTAGACCTCCTGACCTGTGAAGGTAAGGAGGTAGAAGAGCCGATTCTTCACCCTGATGACAGACACAGAGCCCGTGAGGAAATGTATGTGGTTGACTCAAGAAGGCAGATCTTATAACTTAAATATGAACACTTAGATCTTTTTTGCTTTTTTCCCCCCGAACCACTGCATCATACAATTAAAAGACAGACTCCCACTTGACCTTCTGCCTCATAGAAGAGATCCTCCTCTCTTTTTTCCCCATGTTAGCCTCTTGGTGGTTTTCTCTCTCCAGTCCATCTTAGCAAGTAGGCTTCTCTATCCAAACTGAGGATAAATCCATGTTATCTGAACTTTGACTTCTCAAGAGAACATTTTTGATGAAGCTTGGAGAGCAGCTGATGCACTGGGTGGCATCCTTCACTATCCAGACTTGTATCCAAACTCTCAAAGGTTTAAGTAATGAGGGATGTTTGTAATTTTATTTATGTGAGTGTCTGGCAAGAATGTAACCTGTAGTGAAGATAGGGTCTGTATCTGACTTACAGACCCTATGGTTTATTTAGCACAACGCCTGACACATAATAAGTGCCCAATGAATAACTGTTGATTGAATGAGTGAAAAGAATATTACCGGCTTCCTGTTCCCTGAAACCAGAGCGAATATTTCCATCTCTTCATTTGGATTTCATGCAGTTAGGTTTTGGACCAGATTGTAGGACCTCAAGCGTTATCTCACTTCCACTTCTTATTAGATCTATTCCATAACTGCAGCAGATTGTAATTTTTTTGGACACCACCAAGGCCTCTTGCTACTCTCTAAGCTTCATCAAAACCATTCTTTTATAAATTTGCATTTATTAAGCACTTACTATGTGGCAGCTCTGTGGTAGATACTGTAAGAAGGCGGGGTTGTAAAAAAGAAATGAAAAACGTGGTCTGGCCATTATAGAAGTTCTTCAAGGCTGTTGGTATATCTGAGTCCTCTGGTTTGGCTTTCAAGGCCCTCTGAGACTTGACTCTTGCCCTTCCCCACCCATATATTCATCCCTCTGGGTTTCGTCTCCTCCTCTCACTGGTGTCAGGGTAGTTCTTATCTGTGTGCTGTGCTAGCTCCTACTTCCCATGTAAGCTACAGTATGCAGTTATTGGTGTCATTCCAATATCACAGATAGGAATACTGAGACTTCTTATAAAGAGGAGTTTCAAAAGGAGGTGGAGGGCCAAGGGAGAAAAATTGGGACAACTGTATTAGCATAAACAATAATTGAGTTTTAGACCAGATTTTTAAGGCTGATAGGAGATACTGTCTCCATTGTATAGGTTATAAAAGAGGCTTAGAGGGGTTGAGTAACTTTTCAAGGCGGAGTTAGAATTTAAATCTAGAGATTTCTGGTTCTAGTGTTGATATGAGAATAAAATAAAACAAAACAAAACAAAATAAAATAAAATAAAATAAAATAATAAAATAAAATAATAAAATAAAATAAAATATATAGAAAGCTTCCAACACAGTGACTGACATACAGGCACTCAAAACTTAGTTTCCTTATAGAGAGGTCAAGTTCATTCCCTATTAATAAAGCAAACAAACAAAAAATTCATGAATGACTCTCCTTTAAAACTCTGTGCGGTTCATCGCAAAATAAAGGAATTTATATGGAGTGTTCCTTAACCTGGAGCGCCTGCAATCCTCATATTCTGAACCACTAAACGGGGGAGTCTAAAGGCCTCCAACTGCGTGTTGCTGTCCGTGGTGCTGACACATCGCCGTCCAATCTCTCCCAGGAATTTTGCTCCAAAGGTCAAGATAAAGTAACAAAGAGAGGGAGCAGGAGCAAAAAGACGAAAGGGACAGAAGGTATTGGAAAGGCCTATTTGCTGAAAGAAATTTCCAGGGAGAAAAAAAAGAGAGAGTGTTGCTTGCTTTTCTTTTCAAATACAGACATCCTTTGTCATTCAAACTCAGGAATCAAATAGCTACGAATACATTTTTAGATAAATCCTTTGCTTTTCCAAGTCTTGCTACTTTGGCCATCAGCAAATCAGGATCAAACAGATTTTTGTAACACTGTATCTCTCACTGTGCACACTTGCTTTTCAATCTCAGAAATTGAAACAATTTAGATAATGAAGGACAGTGGTAATTGCAGTGCATTTATCCTGGTAATGTTTACCGAGTCTTGGATGGTCCAAGGCAACCAGGCATAGCATAGTGAACAAGAAGGATCGTGTCACTGTTGTCATGGAGATAATATATTTGTGGGAGAAGACTGAGGATAAATAAATAAATAAATATAAATTATTTCAGATACTAATAAGTACTATGAAGAAAATAACCAGCAGTTTTCAAGAAAGGAAGTTATCTTATTTGGGGGGAATTATTTGTGTGGGAAAGATATATTAATATAGTTGATAGTACTCACAGCTACTAACATTTGTCTAGTGCTGTGTGCCAGGCACTATCTCAATATCTTCGCTGTACTAACTCATTTAATAATTACACCTCAAGGTGGCTGTGGTTATTGTCCCTGTTTTAAAGACGAGACAGCTGAGGCACGGGAAGGTTAAGTCCTTGCCTGAGGTCCTGTGATATGTCTTTGGTGGAGCTGTGAGCCCAGACAGCCTTGTTCGGAGCCCACCCCAGAGTCCGAGACGCCCAGAGGCAGTGGCGAGGGAAAGAGGAAGATGCTCGAGAGAAAGGATGAGGGAGGAGACCTGCTCAAGCACAGCCTCAGGCAGAGGGTTCAGAGCCTCAGGTCGGCAGGGCCGGGGGTGGGGGGGGCTCCCAGAGAAGTTCCTGTAGAACTTGGCACCTTGCTTTTTTAGAGCTTAACCTTCTGGTCTTCACGAATCAATCTTCATTTTTTCCCTCTTGTTACCAGTGATTCTTTTGCTGAGACCTGATTCCTAATGAGATTTTGCTCTGCTGGTTTCTGGAATAGAGCTACATCGTATCACTCATGAGAAGACGGTTTTGTTCAGGGACTTTTATTCTGCTACCTTCGGTCTCTGAGAGGAACTTCAGAGGCAGGGAAAGAGATGGAATGTCAGTTTGGTTTATGGAAAGTTTTGCATTGAGAGCTTTTTTTAAAAAAAGCTGATTGCTTTTTAGAGAGAAATATATTTATATATATAAATATATAAAACAGTATGTATAAAATTGTGTGTGTATATGTGTTTATGTATATATATGTATATGGGTATATATATACACACACAATTTTATACATATCATTTTCCTCTTTCCCTTACAGTATCTGTACACTGTATTAGGATCTGTACTAGTATCATAGTGCTTATATAGTATGCTATATACATATATGTGTGTGTGTGTGTCTGTATTTTTCCTCTTATTTATGCATTCATTGGTTGATTCTTGCATGTGCCTTGACCAGAGATTAAACCCTCAACCTTGGTATACAGGACCATGCTCTAACCAACTGAGCTACTTGGCCAGGGCCTGCTTTGAGAACTTTTTTAACACTTCTCCAGATCATCCATTTTCTTCCGTGTGAAGGAGGAAACTTGGTAATGTCTAAACCCAAGTCTTTCTACTCTGGGAGAAATGGTTCTACTTCTTCCCTTTCTTTTTCCGAAGGAGTACATCTCAAGATTCTTTTAAATAAGTGAGTGCCAATTTCTAAATTTTTCCAATTACAGATCATATTCAATATTAGTTTATAATAGTTTCAGGCATACAGCATAGGTAAACATTTACATGATCTATGAAGCGATCCCTCCCATAAGTCCAGCGCCCACCTTACACCGTACGTAGTCATTTCAATATTACTGAGCACATAGCCTGTGCTGTGCTTGACTTCCCTGTGACTGCTTTGTAACTACCAACTCGTACTGCCTAATCCCTTGACCTTTTCCCCCAGCCCCCAATGTCCTTCCCATCTGGCACCCATCAGTCTGTTCTCTGTAGGTCTGAGTTTGTTTCTGTTTTATTTGTATGTTTATTTTGTTTTTTAGGTTCCACAAATAAGTAAAATTGTATGCTATCTGTCTTTCTTTTGTCTGACGCATTTTATTGATAACCTATGCCTTTAGTAATATCCCCATTGTATAAAGTGAAGTACGTCTCCCCTTGGTGTGTTTGTAACTTTGTTCCTAAGACCTCCTTTTCATGGGACCTCATTTGTTGGCCACCAAAAAGTCATTTGACAGTTTCAAATACGGCAGGGCTTCAACAGGTTAATTTTCAATCATGCTTTCAGTGTTTATTCCAAACTTTTCTCACCTCTCAATTCTGTGTATATAATAAGCCTTCAATTATTTACTTGCTCTCACTGAGTCTTGGCTGGCCGTTCTGCTACGCAGCAGGGACAGTCGGCAGAGGACACCCACTTTTGTTATTCACCTCAAACAACATTCACCCAAGCTCTGCCCTCAGAACTGCTTAAAAATTGTTAGTTCAAAGTCTCCCGAATCATGCAAGTTTTCCCCTTCTGATTTAAGAAGTTTTATGCTATCTTCATCTTTACCATCACTGTTGTGTATTACCTGCCTACTGTGGACAGTGAATCACTTACACTTATTTCATTTAATTTTCACAACAAACCCATCAAATAGGACTCATGACAGATGACTGAGCTAAGGTGCAAAACTCTTTGAAGGTAACGTACTGTTCACTCAGGTTCATCCGTTGGTTGTCAGGAGACGCTCCAGCAAACCCCTTTTGTCTGTGCTTTTAGCCAGTGAAGGTTGAGAGACTCTGCAGCTATAAACTGTTTGTCTCTCATCTCTCCTTGCCAATCAGCTCAATACTCTGCAGCCAACCAAACCTCTCTCTCCCATCCCTGTTACATAATACCCCATGCTTGATTTACACTGGCTTCCAAATCAGTTGTAAAGTTTTAGTGAGTTGTAAATTTAGGCTACTTCTCACTCCTGTTTCCCTCTGATTATCTTCGCTTCCCACTGTCATCAAATTGAGATTTCACCTTTTATGTCTGCTGGTCTTTGTGTTATTTCAGGTCTGAGCAGAGCAATGGGGACAGTTCCCTTCTCTCGCCATCTGTGCTCTCCGGGAGGTTAATGTAGCAATATTTGTAACAATTAGTAAAAAGGAGTCTGCTCTTTGATCATTCCCACCTATAGATACGGTTCTGGCTTTGCTTTTTTGTGGCCAGATTTTTGGTATCTGGGGATAGGATTTCAAGACTACAAAATCTTTCAGTGGCAAAGTAAAAAGATTCTAATATCTGACCTCCACTGTAATAACAGCTGATATTTATCGAGCACGTCTCATTTATTGAGGAAGGCACTGTTCAGGGTAAATTATATATGGCATGTGACATTGATCAACACAACAACCCCGTGAGTTCTGTTATTATCCCATTTTACAGATGAGGAAATCAAGGCAGAGAGAGTTAAGAAATTTACCCATGGTTATCAGCTTAAAAGTGGCAGTGCCAGGATTTGAACCCAGGCAGTCCAACTCCAGTAACAGTTTACTCATGCTGCTCTCCTGCCCAGTGGTGAGTGTGTCCGGCAAAGAACTCTGTATCTGCAGTTAGGAAAGGGCGATGGGTCCTGGCCCTGCCATTCATTAGTTGGCTATTCATTCACCGGGGAGGGCATGCTTTGTTTCCCTGTTTGTAAGGTGCTGGCAGTAAAAAATCATCTGATATTTTTTCCAGCTTATGGGTTACTTCATCCCATTTCTGGTACATTCCAACTATGAAAACACCCAGATTTTGGCTATTATGGGAGCATAAAGTATTTGGAGGGTTTTTGCCATTACACTTCACTGGGTATTGCAGTTCTACTTTCACAAATCCATTGTGCCACAGTCCAGCTTGTTGCAGGAGCCCCGCCTCCCCCGACGTCAGGGCCCTGACGTAGAGCAGATGGAGCCCGGAAGGGATGATGCTTGGGGAGAGCCTCCCAAGGGCTGGGGGCCCTTGGAAGGAACAGGGTCCAATACTGCTTGGTTTTCGGTGTCAGACTCCTGAGCAGCTTGACTTCTAGGGAAAATACCTAATGCTGGTATAACAGTCCCTTAAGTGGGAAACAGCAGTGTGTAGTGGAAAGAACACAAGGAGATCTGGGTCATGTTGAATTCCCACTCCCCAAAATACCACCACGTTACCTGCACTAAGACAAAGCCGGTTTATTGCTTGTATCAGTCCAGTGGACACCACCTTGATGGGGTCCTGCTGTCTCAGAGGGAGGAGAGCGGAGTCGTGATCTTCAGGAGGTTTTTAGGGCGTCTTAGTTAGGATCGGGTGAGGATCGAGATATAACGGTTGAAGAGTAGTGGGCACAGCAAGCCAAGAATTTCCCAGGGTCTTGCAGCGTCAATAGTCATTTGATGCTGTGCATGGAAAAATCAGGCAGTTTTAAATAGTTTTTTGGGGGAAGTCTCTGAAATGAATAATTGTTACTTGTAACTTTTATCTTCCTGGCTAAGAGTTTCCTGGGAGAGCCAAGTTGTGTTGGTGAGGACAGTAGAATCCTCAAGGCCCGTCAGTGACATTCACGTCGACAGTGAGCTGTGTGCGCGTAGACAGTTTTCTGCTTTCAGCCTGACCCCTGGTGGTACTTACCGACTGTGTGACCTGAGCCCTTATCTGTGAAATGGAAATACTCATGCCTACTTGCCAGGACATTTTTGAGGGTTGATTTGCATGATGTGTATAACATGCTTTGATCAGAGTAAGTACTCAACTACTAGCTCCTATTCTTCATCTGTTAGCACACACCAGGCCTCCTTACATGCTAACTTTTATTGTATTGATTGATATATGACTCTTTTAGGGTTCAGTGGCAGGTCATTGAATGTACTCTAGCTAGTTCACAAAGAAATGAGATTTATTCTGTGTTAGCACTGAATTACCTTGCTGAATCATTGGGAGGACTATAGAATAGGCTCTGAGTCGAACTTTCAGGCATAACTTCTAAAACGACCTTGAAGAACTGAACCTCTGCACAATCGTGAAGCTGCTGCGTAGCTGAGGGTTGGAGGATTACGCTGCAGTTGCCATGACCCACAGCAGCAAAACAGACGTACTGCACCCTGCCTTCCCTGCAGGTGACTTTGCTCCTGATTAAAATCCTGTGCAATGCATCTACTCGCGGAAACTTAATGCACACACAAAACCCAGCGGCAGGGGCATCTGGGAAGTACAGTTTGGGGGTTTCCAGTCTCTGCATGCTAGAAAGAAGTTGGACCGAGCATTGAGCAAAGCGGTCCGTGCTCTCTACCACCGCATGCTGCTGAAACTTGACTGCCGAGGCTTGGCAGCCTCCTGGGTGAGGAGCTCCAGGCACAGCCCGCTGCTCTTTTCCCGTCCTTATCATGTCACCGCCCACTAGACACCAGACCTCCAAAGGGAGCAGAGGCAAGGAGAGGAGGGGAAACAAATTGCTCTATTTTGCTTCATGCGGATGAGAGAGGAAAGGTTGGAAATTAATCATGCCATGTCGCATGGCTACATGAAGAATAGGCATCTCTGTTGTGCATGCAGACATTTGTCTCCACCAACTTGCAAATCCTTTTGAGATCTCTTCTCTGAGCAAGAAAGACAAAGAGTGGTGTTCAAAGTAAGTGGAAGCCTGGGGTTTTGCCTTAGGCCAGCCCATTTCCTTGCTGCGTGTATTAGTTCACTCAGGCTGGTATAACAAAGTACCACAGACTGGGTCTTCAATGACAGAAATTAATTTCCTCACAGTTCTGGAGGCTGGAAGTCCAAAAGCAAGGTGCTGGCAGGTTTTCCTGAGATGTCTCTTCCTGGCTTGCAGAGGCCGGCTTCTTGCTGTGTCCTCACACGGCCTTTTCTCTCTGTGTGCTTATCCCTGCTGTGGTCTCTTCTGACAGGGCTACCAGTTCCCTTGTGTTAGGGCCCCACCTCTATGATCATTTAGCCTTAATTATCTCTGTTCAGGCCCTGTCTCCAAATATAGCATGTTGTTAGGGTGTCAATGTATGAACTGGGGAGGTGGCACAATTTGGACTGTGGTCTTGGACAAGTCATTTAACCTCTGGCTTTAGTTTCTTCATTCAGTATAGAATGAGAGGATTGGGCCATATAGTTTCCTTCCAGCTCTTTGATTCTGTTTTCTCTTTGGGAGCCTTTAACTCTTAAGTGACAGTGGAGGGGGTAACTTGTCTGAAGTGAGACCAGTGAATTAGGCCACCTTCTCTGTGCCCCGACACCCATGCGCAGCCCCTACGTACTCCATGTCCGTTGCCAGCGTTTCCCGTTCTCACTGCTTTGCATTGCTAATGATTTCTTGGCCCGTCTGTCTTTGCCACCGTCTTTACAGACAAAGACTCCCTCCCTACCTTCTTGGCTTTAGGAGGAAAGGCCGAACCTCCCCTGCTGATGTGCGAGCAGAAAGTACCAAAGCAATCTTGTAGGCCTTGGTGTTAGTTTCCGTTTGTGCTCTTCACCTCCGGTGAGCCTTGCACCCGCTCCCTTCTGGTTCTCATTCCTCACTCCCTTCCCAAAAAAGACCACTTACTTTATTTCCGGGGGTAATGGGACAACATCTGATAACACTGGTGATGTTCAATATGTACAGAGTCAAGTCAGCTCACGTGTTCTTACGTGGATGAACTATTGCCTTTGTTAAGCAGCACAAAGGGGCCTCTCCAGCAGGGAAGGTTAATGTTCATTTTCACAGGAAGTATGAAAAGGTCATAAGGAGCGATAAAATTTTCATCGTGTTTATGCTGCCTCCTCTCGCTTGGATTGTGCTTGGGATCCCATCTAAGGCAGGAGGCGAATGATTTAGAGCCTTAGCTGATCTGCATAATCCATTAAAATGTCACTTTTTAAATTGCAGTAGCTATTCCTCTGAAGCACGCACCCGCTGCTCCTGGGATTTATAGCCAGGACATGGTGATTTGTGTTTGGAATGAATGTGGCCACCTCTGCCATCCTGGGCTGCCCTCGATAATGTCGCTCTGATCATCCTCACAAACTGGAGGCCAGTAGAAGGGACTCCCCCACTAGGAAGTTCTGTATTCTCTTCTCTTAGCACCTGGGAGACACGTTTCTCTGCTTTGGAAATCACCGAGCTGGTACCAGGTTTGTTTGGGGGTTGGGGGTGGGTTCTATATGCAGCGTTGAATAAGAGAGGCTTTTGAGGGAGGTTTTGGAAATTGACTGCTTATAGCAAATTGGTGATCACACGTGGGCCAAAGAACTGCAGAAGGAGCTTTGATTATTGTACATCGCAGGGACTGGCTGGGCAGTACAGAGTCGCTTGGTTTTAGAATCCCAGAGCTGTTTGTCTCTGAGGTAACCAGAGTTCAGAGACATTGATACCGGACTCAGGCTTTTGGTATGCTCACAGGAAGAATGAGCTTCAGGAACTGAAGTGGGCAGCCATGAGAGTGAAAGGCGTGGTGGTTCTGGAGAGGTTGTGGCATAGCTGGAGAGGAGGGGGAGGCCGAGATGCTTATAAAAACACCCAAAGTGCGGGGGTGCGAAGACCCTGAGCTCCTGGCGGTAAGAAACAGGATGAAGCAAATGCAAGGTTCCTGAATTGGCTGTTCCTCAGAGCCAACTGTGGCCCTTCTTCAAGTCTGATTTGGTCAGGGGCGTGGTTGTGGCCAGATGTGAAACTGAGTTCGAGAATCACCAAGACAGGGAAGCAAACAGGAGGGAAGGTCAGTAGGGGCAGCACGGCCCTGTGGGAGAAGCACCAGCTTAGGGGTCATTCAGTCTAACTTCAGGCCTCACTTAGGGAAGTTACCACTGGAAACTCCACCTCCCCTACCCTCTTACCAAGTGTGCCTTCCAAGGCCACAGAAACTAGGAAGTTAAAAATTGCCTTTCTGTGGCCCCGGTACAGGGAGGGCTCTGGATGCAAACAGGGGTCAGAGGCACTTCCATGACGTTCCACAACCCAAGCAGAGGCCACATTTCTGCAGCTGCTGTTCCTCCAGACAAGCACAGGCATAGCTGTGCTGGCTTTTCTGCCACATCCGACTTCTTTGGTGACTTCGGGTGTGTTCTTCGAAGCTCTGTCACTAGAGGCGGTTTCTTCAGAACTCCCAACAAGTCCCTTAAGTCACTTACTATCCTTAGCAACCCTCTCCTGCTTCTACTGGCTCATCCTGCAGTGGAAGTCAGACTGGTACACGAGGATGGTACTGTCTTTGTCCAAGTGTTGTTGGGAGGATTAATGAGATAACATGTGGAACATCATTAAGTAGCTGGCCCTCAGACCAAATAATTTCTTTTCAGAAAGGGACAACATTTCAACTAGAAGACATTGGAGCAGACTCTTGGAGAATTTCCTGTTGATCAGAAAATCAGTCACGCAGTGTTACTGAACACATGTGCATTATTTCCATCACAACATTGAAATTTATGGTTGCCCAGGTGAATCCAAGCTATCTGGTCATTTATGCCACAAAATGCAAAGCCCTGGCACCCAGGATGGATGACCGTAAAATCTGAGTCCCAGGTACATGCTGGCGTTGGAGTGTTCTGTAGAGTCCACGGGGGAATCTCCTTGCATAGATGGCATGTGTCAAGGACGTAGGCCCGGGGATCTGACTGCACAAGTTCAAATGCTTTGTTAACCTCTCGATCTGAGATTCAGTCAGCCTAAGCTTTCCCACCTGTCAAATGGGGATGTTAAGAGTATCTACCTTAGCATTCCTGTGTGCAGTGAATGAATGGATACATCTGAAAGGCTCAGCCCAGCCTGGAACATTGTAGGCATACAATAAATGTTATCCACTGGGGGGGGTGGACTGGGACAGGAGCAAAAGACAGAAAACTGTACTTGAATAACAATTAAAATAAAAAAATTAAAAAAGAAACTACTGTATTTTTATTGATAATATTTTGACATAAATAAAAATATATATTACATCAAAAAAATTTTTTAAAATGTTACCTATTACTAGGTTGAGCATGATCATTTACCTAGAGAGCTTCTTCTAAGGAAGGAATTTGCCCTGGGGCTTTTTCATAAGCTATAGAGTTATGACTAAAATATTCTGATTTTAACACTATAGATGATCAGTTAAAATTCTAGTGGCTTGTTGATTCTAAAATTCCAGTTGATTATACTATTGAGAGAATTGCTCAGTAAAGAACAGTCAGGTTTAGTTTTGAAAATAGGCGAGATAACAAGTGTAGATATCTACAAATCTTTCTCAGAGTGATATCCAGATGGATATTTGATGATTTAATGGACATAGATAATATGGGCCTATTATTTTTTTATAAACACAATTAGACTTTTGAATTTGGCCAGCATTTAAGAAAATATTTAGCTTTTGATGGTGCCATGGTGGGAATGATTAATAAATGTAATAGCCATTTTTCCAGATAAGCTCATTCTCTTCTGTCTTGTACCTATTCCGATGCGAGGAGGTGCAGGCAGGAGGTGGTCTGCTTCAGGAACCCATCCAGAGACCCAGGCTTGTTTCTGTTGATGCTGAGCCGTGTCCTAAGATGTGCTCCTTGTTTGTACAGTACAAGCTGGCTAACCAGTTACAGGCCTTATCTTCTAACCCAAAAGGGAAGTGTAAGAGAGTGGAGGGACAGCATTTTCTTTGTAAGAGACACAGATTACTTTTGTTCACGTTCCATTTTTGAGACTTAGTCACTTGGGCATGCCTGTCTGCAAAGGAGAGCCAATTATTTTTAGTGGTGTTTATGTTTCTGCTTCTCTCTGGTGCTGTCCTTTCTGTTTATCTGGAGACTTTCTCTGAATCTGGGGTACAAATAGCCAACCTGAAGTGGTAGCACGGAGTCCATTGTCCCACACACAGCTCCCTGAAGTGCTCTGTGGCCAGGGACGACCTGATGGTTGGGTGTCCAAGAGTGATCAGCATCCCCCAGGCAAGCGTTCCCTCTTGGGACAGTCAGAATTGGAGTTGGTAGCAAACCAACTTCATGTTTTCAGAAGGGAGCATTTCTAGAGAAGGGACCATGTGCTGGACAGAGCTCAGAAAGGTGTCTTCTACATCTGGACAAAATGATGCCCATTTATTGGTCTTTTACCTTATACAAGACCTTCTGCTGCTGAAAATGAAAGATCAAAAGTACCTCAACTATTTAGTCCATATCATTTTATTTATGCCCCATTCTGAGGTGTCTGGACTCTTAGGTTCCAAG